>JAVKPL010004106.1:0-21276 GCA_032173675.1 Gastrolobium villosum
TTGACCTAGGCCTATTTACATTTTTAAGCCTATAAAGATTTCAATAACTATTAAAACTAGAAAAAAAATTAAGACATTTTTTTAATTAAAATTATATAAATAATTATTTTATTTTATTTAATTAAAATATATAAATAATACTATACATACCCACATTGATTTCATTTATTCGAGAAGGTTCCTTGCCTCAAGATTGGATTATCAGAACGTTTTCAGTTTTCGGTTTATTTTATTATCAGAACATTTTCGGTTTTCAGTTTATTGGGTAAAGTATGTGTCATTTTAAAGGATGTAAAGTTGTGTCATTTTAAAGGATGTAAAGAGATAAATAAAGGAGGATAGAGAGTTGACAAAAAAAAAATAAAGGTGTGGGTCCCACTTTTTTGTGAGAGTGAAAGGATATAAGTTGTGTCATTTAAAAGGATAAATATTTTTCCCCAGTTTATTTTATTATCAGAACGTTGCTCAACATGAATGTAAGTAGGTCTGCTTTGCGCAAAACGACGCCGCTGTGGAGATGATAAGGGACGCGTACCCTTAAGAATGAAACACCAGAATATTATTGATAATTTGCATGCTTTACACATACCCCATAGTGAGGTATTTATTGGAAGTGTTAGTTAGCCACCAGGCATAACTACCAAGACCCATGTGCCCTTTGATTACACGTATTCACCCTATACACATATGTAACTAACTATTTTTACACGTATAAGATCACAATTCTATATGAAACACTAGTGTGTAATCACTGTACATAATCCACAGCCCACGATGGATGCCCTCTAATCCTCAAACTCTTCTCTCTCACCACTTTATCCGTATCATCTGCCCCTTCTTTAAGAGTGACCTTGTCCTCCAGGTGGAGAGCTGGATAAGCTTGGCGAAGATCCTCTGCATTTTCCTGTGATGCATCTTCAGGGAAAGTTTCTGACCACTGCACCAAAAATTGAAGCACTTTCTTGTCACGTTGCCGCACATGTCTGGAAGAGAGTAATGCTACCGGTTCTTGAAGAGGTTTATTGTCTTTGCTGGTGATAGGGAGGGGCTCATGAGTAACAGGTGCGGAAGCATGGAATGACTTCAAAGAAGACACATGAAAAGTGGGGTGGATCAAGCTTCCTGGTGGTAAGGTCACTCGATAAGCCACAGGACTGATCACCTTTTCAATACAGTAAGGGCCAAAATAGCGTTTGGCTAATTTGTGATTAGCACGCCTCACAATAGAGACTTGACGATATGGTTGCAGCTTGATAAGGACTCGATCCCCTACTTGAAATACTCTGTCTTGTCTATGTCTATCAGCCTGAAGTTTCATGTGTTGCTGGGCTCGTTGCAACTGAAGTTTGAGCTGAGCTAGCACCTGATCACGTTGCTGTAACATCATGTCCACTGCCTCCACTGGAACTGCTGACTTGCTATACTGTGGGATCAATGTTGGAACCTTACCATAAACAGCCTGGAATGGAGACATGCTTATAGCCGAATGGATTGCTGCGTTATAGTGAAGTTCAGCCCAACATAAACACTTGCACGCAGATACTGTTCCAAGTATCTATTTCTCACTTCGGATTGGCCATCTGATTGAGGATGGTAGGTAGATGATGCATTCAACTTTGTGCCACTCAGTTGAAATAATTGACGCCAGAATTTGCTCATAAAAATAGGATCACGGTCTGAGACAAGAGAATGTGGAAAACCATGATGTTTCACCACCATTTCACAGAACAAATTAGCTACCATGACTGCTGTGTAAGCTGCAGGCAGTGGACCAAAATGGCCATACTTGGACAATCGATCTACAACTACCAAAATGGTGGTATAGCCATGAGACCTAGGAAATGCAGTGATGAAATCAAGTGTCAAATCATCAAAAATGGCTTGGGGAATTGGCAGTGGTTGTAACAGGCCCAATGGAACCTGTGTGGAATGCTTGATCTGTTGACACACAGAACATTCCTTGACAAACTTTTTAACATCCTGCCTCATGTTTCTCCACACAAAGGATGCAGATAAACGTAAAATTATTCTCTGAATTCCAGCATGTCCAACTAATGGTGTAGCATGAGCTTCTGTCAACAATAATTCCTTAAGAATTGAATTCGTTCCCAAATAACATCTATTTTTGTGAAACAGCATTCCATCTTTCCTGGAAAATTCACAATTAAGGACTGTACCCTCCTCCATACTCTTATGAGTGGCTAAGAGTTCTGGATCAGTGCCATTGTCCTCCTTGATTTTTAACCAAATGTCCAATAATGGTTCTAAACGCAAGGCATTACACACTGCTCTTTCTTCTTCTGGGAACTGTCTTGAAAGAGCATCAGCAACAATATTAGAGTTACCTGATTTATATTCAATGGTGAAGTTATATCCCATTAATTTATAAATGTACCTTTGTTGGTCTGCAGTCTGGATAGTTTGCTTCAAAAGTTCCCTTAAGCTTTGATGATCAGTCTTGATCACAAAATGGGAACCTAGTAGATAATGTCTCCATCGTTTGATAGCTTCTGTAAAAGCATACAAGTCTCTGACATAAGCAGAGGCAACTGCCATTCGGGGACCAAACTTTTTGCTGAAGAAGGACACTGGTTTCCCACCTTGTAACAACACAGCTCCAACTCCTAATTTAGAAGCATCAGATTCAACTGTAAAAGAGGATGAAAAGTCAGGTAATTGTAACACTGGAGTAATGGACATAGCTTCCTTTAAAGCTATAAATGCACCAGCAGCTTCCTCATTCCAAGAAAATTTAACCTGCTTAAGCAACTCTGTCAAGGGATGAGCCAAGGAAGCATAACCCTTAACAAATCTCCTATAGTAGCTAGTTAATCCAAGGAAGGCACGCAACTGTTTAATGGATTGAGGTGTAGGCCAATCCACCATAGCTTCTATCTTTTTCTTATCAGCTTTAACTCCCTCAACAGTTACCACATGGCCTAAATAAGCTATCTCACTAACTCCAAATTCACATTTACTGAGTTTGACATAAAAAGCATTGGATAACAAGCATTGCAAGACTGTCTCCAGATGATGGATATGAGCTTCCAAAGAAGAACTATAAATCAGCACATCATCGAAGAAAACAACAACAAACTTCCTCAAAAATGGTCTAAAAATTCTATTCATGGCAGCTTGAAAGGTAGCAGGAGCATTTGTTAGCCCAAAGAGCATTACCTTGAATTCATAATGGCCCTCATGTGTTCTAAAGGTTGTTTTATGAATGTCACCAGTCTTCATCCTTATTTGATGGTAGCTAGAACGTAAATCAAGTTTACTAAACACCTTAGCCTCAAATAACTCATCAAGCAATTCATCTATGGTTGGGATAGGGAAGGCATCATTCACTGTTAATGCATTTAAGGCTCAATAGTCTATGCACATGCGCCAAGAATTGTCATGTTTCTTCACTAACAACACTGGTGAAGAAAAAACACTGTGGCTTTGTTGGATCCAACCAGACTCAAGCAACTCAGTAACTTGTTTTTCGATTTCAGATTTTTGGTGGTGTGGATATCTGTAAGGTTTTACCTTTACAGATTTGGATTCATCCACCAAATGAATTGCATACTCCATTCCTCTAAAAGGGGGTAAGGATCTGGGAATCTCAAATACCTTTTGGCAATTAACAAAAACATCCCATAATTGAACAGATACACTATCCTTCAATAACAACAATTCAGGATTTACCTCAGTATTTCCTAGATCTGAATTCTGCAAAGACAATGCATGGCAAACTGCATCCCCATTGCTTGCTGTAGCTATTGGAGTTTGAGGTTGAATACCTTTCAAAATTACCATCTTATGTTGCCAAGAGAACTCCATAGAAAGGTCACCATAATTATGAGTGACACGTCTCAAGGTTACCAACCAAGGCATTCCCAATATAATACTGAGATCATTAAGCTCAACAACATAAAGATCAGATGGAAAACAATGATCTTGAATCAACAATGGCACCGAAGGACGCTTCTTTTCACAAGGTAGGAATTCCCCATTTCCCATGAACACTCTCATCTTTGAAGTTTTCATCAGTGGCAGCTTCAACTCTTCTGCCAAGTCCTTGTTAATGAAATTATGTGAGCTCCCTGAATCAATGAGCATAGGCACCTTCTTACCTCTCACCACAGCTAATAAAACCAAGGATTTTGCATCATGACCAGAGAGTGAATGCAGAGCAGCATCAACTCTCACTCCTTCATTTTCTGTCTTACCCCACACGATTTCCTCTTCACCCTCTCCCTCAGAATCATCTGGTTCCCCTATTAGTATGAGCATTTTGGCCTTAGAACGATGTTTGGTGGTCCACCTCTCATCACATGTATAACAAATTCCCATCTCCCTCTTCTTTTGCATCTCTTAGGAGATAATTTCTTCACAGGTAAGGAACTTGGGGCTGGTAAGGCAAGTGGTGTACTTTGTGTTGGTTTCTCCAATGTGCTTGTGATATTAGAACAAAAAATGGCTTCTTATGGTAAGAATTGACTGAAAAACATAACTCCCCATGATGATTATCATATGCAATAGCCAATTGCATCGCTTGGTGAAGGGAAGAAGGTCCACGCAACTGAATTGCCCCTTGCAAATTAGGTTGTAACCCAGAGATGAAAAATGTCATTAATAACTCATCACTGATATTCGATACCTGATTCATCAATTTCTGAAATTCTACAATGTAATCCGATAAGCATCCTGTCTGCATCAATTTGGAAAGCACACCACGAACATCCTTATATTGTGATGGTCCAAATATCTGATTAACCGCCACCGTAAAATCCACCCACGAAGTTGCAACGCCACTTTTGACAATCCATTGGTACCAATCTGCAGCTGCTCTTTCCATCCTCAGACCAGCCAATTCCACCTTCAAGTTGTCTAGAACATGATGAATCTTAAAGAACAATGCAGTTTTGAAAACCCACGTGTTCGGTTCCTTTCCGTCGAACTTTGGAATCTCTGTCTTCACAAACTTCAGAACTGCACGAGGATCTTTCACATGCAAAGCCGTGTGAGGAACACCACGATGAGGCTGAGACGAATCTTCTCCAGAATTTATCTCAGAAACTGGTTTGGAATTCTGAAGCAACATTTCACGAAAACTGTTCTCCATCATCTGAAATTGTTTTTCCATCATCTCCAACATTTGATCAAACCGCAGGTTGCTGTCCTCTTTATGCTGTGTCAACTCGTCAAAAACCTCTTGAACCCTCATTGTTGGTTTCTTGAACCCACCAAATGGAAGCACCAATTGATAAGGGACACGTACCCTTAAGAATGAAACACCAGAATATTATTGATAATTTGCATGCTTTACACATACCCCATAGTGAGGTATTTATTGGAAGTGTTAGTTAGCCACCAGGCATAACTACAAAGACCCATGTGCCCTTTGATTACACGTATTCACCCTATACACATATGTAACTAACTATTTTTACACGTATAAGACCACAATTCTGTATGAGACACTAGTGTGTAATCACTATACATAATCCACAGCCCACGATGGATGCCCTCTAATCCTCAAACTCTTCTCTCCCACCACTTTAACCGTAACAGGAGACGTCTGGCTTCGCCGCCATCATAATCTCCACCGCCGCCGCCATCTCTAGCTGCAATCCTTTGTGGTTTCACTTCCATATTCGGGTTGTGAGGCAGAAAGCTATAGGTGAGCCTAACACAGTGACACGCTCTTGCCATGGAAAATATTTAAAAATATCTTCAGTATTCTCCGAGTGCTCAGCAAAAATAAATAAATAATAATCAGCCTAATATTATTTATTTTACCCTTTTGCTATGATCAATATCACATGAATCATACTTTTTACTGCTTTAAGAGAAAAATAAATTTCTGACAATGAACTTGCATAATTTTCAGAATTTCTGAATTAGGATAAAAAGTAACCCACTGACTCAAGAACTCAAAAAAATAATGGGCTAGATGGGATAAGTTGTAGACTTTTACCCATATCAACAGCTCTAAGCCTCTAATACTAAACATCATTGAAAAGAATGTTTCGCAGAGGATAATTTTTTTTACCAGAATATTATAATTATTGAAAATATGGTTGGAAAGTGAAAAGAAAATTGTTTGGTTAAAGGTAAAATATTAATAAAGAATAAGGTTAAATTATCACAATAACCCTTGATTAAATAAGAGTAATTTGTGGTAAGCTGATCAACCAACTTCTCTTTTTCATATCTCTCTCTCCGTTCAAAACCATTTCTGATAAGCAGTTTGGCCATGAAGGGATCCTTTTTTGTGGGATAGTTGCCTGCATGGTTAGCTGAGTCAGACATAGGAATCAAGGTCAAGTTAGCATTTAATTAAAGTAATTTTCTTCTTCGAGAAAAAGAAATGAAAAAAATATTTTCTGATCCCTTGCACAATACAAAACAAAGCAATTGATGGATAAAATATTCATGAGCAAGGGCTTTTGGGTGGAGCTAATTAATTTTAAAGGAGCTGCAGAGAGTCTCGATAAATTTTTTGCCACAGGGCGTTGTCTTCCTCGATCCAGTTTTTGTGAACAAACACAATACACGAATAGGTAGGTTAAATCATGATCATTTTGGTCTCTTTGCTTGCTTTTTTTTTTGGATTTCCCCATTAATCAGCAAATACCATCTTCTAGGTGGTATTATTCAACAGTGTTTTTTACATAGACAAATATCAAATACTGGATAAATAATTACTCTAGCTAAATATTTCCAAACCTTGTACCAAACATAAATATATTAAAATACCAGATCCATTTACTTAGGTATCTTCAACAAAACTCCTATCAAACACTATTAGGATAGTGGATCCTAAATCGATATCTCAATGTAGAGAACAAGAAAAGAAGAAGGAGAATCAGAGAAATTCAATTGAAATTGGATTCTGTATATTCAAGTTAAACTTCTCAATGACCCTATCAGGCATTTATGCCACGTTTACTAACAAACTCCAACAGAATGACACGTCAGTCCATGACTTACATTACCAGCAACACATAGCAACACAATTGCCACTATTTGGGCATATCAGCTATTAACATGGTTCACTACTAACAACAGTTAACTACTAACAACAATTATCCCACTAATATTAAATTGCTACCCTTACTACAACCCAAGCTATGCCTTTAATTCTCTTATGCTGATATCGTAACATTGTCTTTCCCTAAAAAATGGACCTTGTCCTCAAGTTCCTTTGAAAAAAAAAGGAACAGCTGCCAGTTCTGTACTTCTTTCTGAACTTGTGCATCATCAAGCATGAAAAACTCACCACAATAAGTCTTGATATCTGATGTGGAAGAGTTTCCAATATATTGGGAATCTAAGAACTGAGCTTGCGGTTGAGTATGTTTTTCATTTCTATCTCTTCTGAGTGAACTATTATCATCTGATGCACAGGAGGTTCTTGTTGACTCGGAATTTAAGAAACGAGCTGGCAAGTCATTATGTTCTGCATTTCTGTCTTGCTCAAATGAACTAATATTTTCAGATGTCAAGGAGTCCCCAAATGATGGAAAATCAAAAAATCGAGTTTGCAGCTGATGTTATTCTTTGCCATTTGAAGCAGTTACCTTTTGAATATTCACTAGTTCTTCTTTACACTCATTGTCTATTTCCACTTCTAACTCCTTGGTAAGTAAAGCATCCACATATTCATTAGCCTCACTAGTCCTATCATCAAAATGGTAGCCATATAAGCTGCAAACTATTTTCTTTGGCTCATCACCTTCCAATTTTGTGTTACCAGGTACCTTGGGATGATTAGAAAACATTTCATCTGTCACAGCAGCAGAGATATGTCCATGCACCTTCACAAGATATCCATTTGGCTCCCTATCTGTTTCGGAGTATGGTTTTAGCTCCAATTCCTGCTCATTTGGTGATAAACAAGGTCTTTCAACAAAACCAATGGACTGCATAATCTTACGAGTCAAAGTAACACTTGTACCACTTTGTATCATCATATTTGACCACAAGCAAGCCAGGTAATTCATGATAGCCATCACAGACCATGTTGCATGTGTAAGAACCCGCATCGTTAATTAAGAAAGTTAATTAATTAATTAAGATAAATTAGAAAATGATTCCATAATTGACCCTAATAATTATTATGAGGCTTAAATAATTATAGTAAGTGGGTAATAATGCTGAAAGTCACTTTTCTTACGAAAAGTGCAGATACTGGTTCTGCTACTCTGTATAAATGCGTACCGATGAAGTATCCCAGAAAATTATAATAAGTGCATGAATATTCCTAGAATATTATATAGGACTAGTAAAACGAGTTTCAGGTAAAAATAATGAGAACTAGTGCCAGAACTGATATTGGTTATGGAAAAACGCGTACTAGAAAGGTATTGCGAAAAATAAAATAAAAATATGATAAACCTTAGAAAAATGAGTAAGTTTAGAATCCTAAGTTTGGGATTTAAATTCTAAGCGTAGCTATTAGTGCTAATACTGTGTGATTAAACTTAAGTGGGGCTATATATAGCTATTTGCATAATAACCTAGGTCAGATTTTGATGTGTCTACGTAGAGGTTTCTGATGCATTTAGCCTTCTTCTCCATAGAAAACCTTCAAGAGATTACCTTTACTCTTGATTTCGTCATAAAGGCTTCATATTTGAGTGTGCTTAAGCCTTGAGAGATTGAAAGGTGCTCCATTTCTGAGTGTAGCTTCTGAGCTTGAGAGGTTGTGGGCGCTGAGTTGGTGGTTCTCTTGGAGGAAGCCACCTACTTGTCTTTGGAGGCTTCAATGAGCCATTTTGATGGTGAAAGGTCATAGCTTGTAGTGCATTTCGTATTTGGGAAGTGTCAGAACTTTGGTGCTGTGTTGAGGACCCTTATGGTGTCTCATTTACAGATTTTTGGAGCTTAGAGGTATACCATGATCACCTCTTTGTCTTTTGATGATTTTAAGCTTGTTTAATCGGTTAAAAAGTAAAACTTTGATCATTTGAATAAAGGAATGTGTTTCTGAGTCCTTAGCATGTTAATAAACATCTGTTTAAGGAGTTTTTGGACTCCAGATCGAGTTTGGATCATTGGAGGTCAATTATACCTTTAAAACTCAATTTTCTACATTATGTCGAAGAAGTATTTGAATACTTTTCGGACAGTATTCGAATACTGATACGGATCTAAGGAGATCCATGAACGACAAGCACAAAGAGGATGGGAGAGAGGAAGACATGCTGGAGGAAGGAGCTGTGTCGGTGGAACCGACAAGAGGAAGTGAAGAAGAACCTGGGGCTGTGTCGGTGGAACCAACAAGAGGAAGTGAAGAAGAACCTCCTAGAAGAGGGGCTAGAACGCGGGTCCGGGCCAACTAGGCCAAAGATTATGAAATGGGCCAGTGGTAAACGAAGGCCCAACTTTACCTTTTCAATTAAATAACGGGCCTCAGCTGATGAAGCCCAAGTCTAATTAGATCTGTTGAATTCCTTTTAATTCTGAGTCATTGTGATTAATAGGTTATCTAAACTTTAGACTGAACTTTCTTCCTTTCTTCATCTTTAACCTCTTGGAGTCGCCGGCAAACTCGAATTTCCGTTGGAATCTTTAATATATGTTCTTCAATTTGTGTTTCCAGTTCTTAATCACTACCATTTTGGTGCTTTCATTGAGATGCAACTTCTGTTCATCCACACCATGACAGAGGGAACTCGTAGCACGGTGAAGCAGCAGCATGTCCTCGATGAATGTATGGCTCGGTTGTCACACCACGAGGAGCAGTTCAATTCCTTGGGGAACCTGCTACAGGAAATGAACTTAAAATTAACCTTGATGGAAGGAAAATTGGATCAAAATCAGAAGAATAAAGGTAAAGTAGAAAGCTCAACAGGTGACGGTCTTGGATGTTTGTTTGGTAACAATGCTTTTAAATCAGTTAAACTGACAATACCTCGATTTAATGGAGGAAATCCGGAACCCTGGATCCATAAGATCCAACAATTCTATGGGTTTCATAGCTTATCAGATGCTGACAAATTCACACTGACCTCTTTTCACATGGATGGGAAGGCGGAGGACTGGTATCATTGGATGGATCAGAACGGGAGGTTGCGCACTTGGGAACAATTCTTAGGGGCCTTGCGTTCACGGTTTGGACCGTCACGGTATAGAGATCTGAGAGGTGAATTGGGTAGGCTAACCCAAAACACCACTGTGGATGAGTACCAGACGCAGTTTGAACAACTTGCCAATCAAGTAATCGGAATTGATGATGTGAGTCTCCAAAGTTACTTTGAATCTGGTCTTAAGCCTGATATTCGCAAGGAGGTCCGTATGCATCTTCCTACCAGTTTAGAACAAGTTATTGATCTAGCAAAAATTGTGGAGGACAAAATGAATGATAAAAGTACCAGCAGACAGTATTACCACCGAAATCCAGTAGGGAATGTGACCAATAATCTGGTCTGTTGCCTACCCCTCCCAAACCTCTTGCAATAGGTGCGGGTACATCAAAGCCATCTATTCCCATGAAGAGACTCTCCACTGCTGAGATGTTAGCCAAACGCGAGAAAGGATTATGCTACTATTGCGATGAAAAATTTAATCACAATCATGTATGTAAGGCGCAGATGTTCATCCTTGTAGTGCAGGACGATGAGGAGGAACCGAAAATGCTGGAAACTGAAGCTATAAACACAGAACAGATGATTGAGGTTTCGGGAAGTGCTGAGCATATGATTCCGGAGATTAGCCTGCATGCCATGGCAGGACAACAGTCCAATAGCACCTTGAGGGTCAAGGGGAGGATTGACAATAGGGGTGGTAAACGAGCCAGGGGCCTTTGGCTCGGCTCGTAAAGGCCTGAGCTCGTTTAATAAAAGCTCGTGTTGGAACCAGACTTGGACTTGTATAAAAGCTCATTTAATAAAAAGGCCTCAGACTCTAATTCATAAGCTCGGCCTTAGAGCCTCCCAGGCTAGCCTAGTCTATAAATATTTATTTATATTTTTTATACTACTTGTAATAACTCTCTCTCTCATCAATTTATTTCACCCCATTTTATTGGTTTAACAGACTTTTTGAATGATTTTGTTCTATATTATGCTATTTGGATATATATTGAATTTATGTATATTTATGGAATTACTAGTGTTGTTCTATATTATCCTTCATCCTCCTTCACACAAACAAACCCACAAAAACTCATTCGTTCCATTGTTCACTGCACTGCTTGTTTGTGTCAATTTTTATTTTTATTTTCTTATTTTTGTTGGCATTTATTTTTATAATGGGCTAAGATAATATAACTTTTTATCTACCTTCTCTCACTTTAATTTTTATTTATTTATTGTAGACTTTGTAAATTATTGCTGCAAATTGGAAGCTAAGGTTTCTATCTGGAAATTGATTTTTTGGGGAATTTTGTTCTCTTATTTTTATTCTTTAACATGCTAACAGGCTAAGACAGGCTTCACACATGCTTTTATTTTTTGTAAATAAACCAGGCCACAGGCCAATATTATATTCGTGACAGGTAACAGGCTAAGGCCAGTCGGACACGTTTAAATACAGGCTTGGCCCATTAAGATCAAAGATCGGCTCGGCTCGGCCCGTTAACACCCCTAATTGACAATGCAACCGTGCAAATCCTGGTGGATGGTGGCTCGACCCACAACTTCATCCAAGACCGTTTGGTGCAGTTTTTGGGTCTGGAGACAATACCTGCACAGAAATTCCAAGTGTTAGTTGGGAATGGAGAGAAGATGGACTGTTTAAAGCTGTGTCCTAAGGTGCAAATCGAAATACAAGGTCAAAGTTTCTTCCCTGATCTTTATGTATTACATATTCAAGGAGCTGAGGTGGTTTTAGGGGTAGAATGGTTAGCCGAATGGGGTGATATAACCATCAATTACAAACAATTGGTGATGAAGTTCGAACGAGATGGTCAAAAGGTGGAAATACAAGGGGAATCAAATTTTAACATGGAGGCTATTCAGCTGCACCAACTCCGCCGGTTAACAGCTTCTAATTCCGTGGCATATCTTTATCAGTTGCATGCCATTGAACATCCACATGACTCACAACAGTTGTTGGCCACTGAACTTAATGACCAAGTGTTACAGGTTCTGAATGAGTTTGAGGTGGTATTCGAGAAGCCAACAACACTGCCCCCACACCGTCAGTAAGATCACCAAATCCACTTGCAACCTGAAACAAAAGCCGTCAGTGTTAGACCCTATAGATATCCACATTTCTAGAAAACAGAAATGGAGAAAATGGTTAGAGAAATGTTAGAGTCAGGGGTGATCTGCCCCAGTATTAGCCCTTTTTCCTCTCCTGCCTTGCTGGTAAAAAAAAAGACGGCACGTGGAGGTTCTGTGTGGACTACCGGGCTCTCAATCAAGTAACGATAGCCCATAGCTTTCCCATTCCAACAGTGGACGAGATGCTTGATGAGTTGGCAGGGGCTACTATTTTTTCCAAGATGGACCTACGGTCTGGATATCACCAGATTCGGATGGATGAGCAAGACATTTACAAAACGGCCTTCCGTACACACGAGGGTCACTATGAGTTTGTGGTTATGCCCTTTGGGCTGACCAATGCCCCCACCACATTCCAGGGGATCATGAACTCAATACTTAAGGTATTTTTGAGAAAATTTGTAATTGTCTTCTTTGATGACATTTTAATTTACAGCAGGAGTCTAGGAGACCACTTGCAACACCTCCGAGCTGTCCTTGACTGTCTACGGACTCACCAGCTCTATGCCAAGTGTGAGAAATGCTCCTTTGCTCAAGGAGAGGTGGAATACTTAGGCCATGTGGTTGACGCGATGGGGGTAAGACCGGATGAGGGAAAGATTACAGCCATTGTGGAGTGGAGAGAACCCGAAATAGTAAAACAGTTATGGAGTTTTCTTGGACTAGCGGGATACTACCGCAAGTTTGTTAAAGGTTTCTCACAAATAGCTGCCCCTCTGACCACTCTCCTTCAGAAGGACACTTTTAAATGGGATTCCAATGCCACCCATGCTATAAACCAGTTGAAGGAAGCCCTTTCAAGCCACCCGGTATTGGCTCTACCTGACTTCTGTAAACCATTTGTGCTCACTACGGATGCATCTGGAATTGGAATTGGGGCTGTACTCAGTCAAGACAACCGCCCTATTGCCTTTTTTAGTCGCAAACTGTCCAACAGAATGCAACAGGCTTCAACTTACGTCCGAGAATTGTTTGCCATTACAGAAGCAGTAGGCAAATTTCGTCAATATCTCTTGGGCAACAAGTTTACCATCAGGACTGATCAGTGTAGTATCCGGAATTTGATAGCTCAAGTTATCCAGACACCAGAACAACAACGCTTCCTCGTCAAATTGCTTGGCTATGACTTCGATATCGAATATCATCCTGGAGCAATTAACAAGGTCGCGGATGCCTTATCAAGAAAGCATGAAGGTGAAACAGAGGTTAACTTAGAGAGTCCAGCAGTGATGATTTTATCCACCAGATCAAACCCACTGTTACCTGCCATCAGAACCGAAGTCAAAGAAAGTTCGGAGTTAAAGAAAATAATAACAGCCATTCAGGAGAGTAAAGACGGGTTTGCACATTACCACATCAAGGATGATATGCTTTTCTTCAAAGGGCGTATTGTTTTGTCCAGTACTTCAGAGCTTCGCACCACTGTGTTGCATGAATTCCACTCCTCAGTTGTCGGCGGTCATGGTGGAGTTCGGAAGACTTTACACCGTATATCCAATCATTATTACTGGCCCAACATGAAATTTGATGTACAAGAGTTCGTCCGTACTTGCCCCATATGCCAAGTTACTAAGTACCAACCCTTATCCCCTGCTGGACTTCTGCAACCCCTTGCTATTCCCAAGGTCGTATGGGAGGACTTATCCATGGATTTCATCACAGGCTTACCACCATCTGATGGGAAGACAGTGATTATGGTGGTCGTGGATCACCTATCCAAATACTCCCATTTTTCTGCAATGACCGAAAATTTTACCGCCTCTAAGGTAGCGTCCGTCTTTGTCTCAGACATCTGCCGACAACATGGAGTACCGCGTTCAATTGTATCAGACAGAGATCGTGTCTTTATTAGCAAGTTTTGGCAAGAGTTGTCCCGATTGAGTGGCACCCATTTACATTTCAGCTCTGCCAATCATCCGGAGAGCGACGACCAAACAGAGGTTACCAACCGTGGGTTGGAACAGTATTTAAGATGCTATACTATGGAAAATCCAAGAGAGTGGGCGCAATACTTACCTTGGGCTGAATTTTCCTACAATTCCTCTTTTCACTCCGCGACGGGATCCACCCCTTTTCAGGTTTTGTATGGTCGGCTACCCCCACCCTTACAGCCGTATGAACAAGCGTCTTCGCCCATTGAAGCCGTCGACAACCCACTGAATCAGAGAGACAAAGTTATCAGGGATCTCCGCGACAACCTCCACCGCACTCAACACCGCATGAAGACACAAGCAGATAAACACCGTCGCGATGTGAACTTTGCGGTGGGAGACCAAGTGTTGGTCAAACTCCAACCATATCGCCAGAAATCAGTCCGCAATCAAACGTTCTCCAAGCTTCGGCGCCGCTACTACGGCCCTTTTCTGATTACTGCACGGATTGGCTCAGTAGCCTATAGGTTGTCTCTTCCTTCTGGATCTCGCATCCATCCGGTGTTTCACGTCTCCTTGTTGAAACCATACCGCCAAAATCTCTTCTTTCATCCATTGCCGTTACCTCCGGTGACTTGGGATAATCATCCCGTGACTGAACCCGTTGCTATTTTGCGATCTCGCACGTTGGCAAAGGGAAAAGCTTCGGACTTTCAGGTGCTTGTGCAATGGAGTGGACTACCCCTCGAAGATTCCTCTTGGGTTTCCTTGAACGAGTTTTCTCAGGCTTTTCCCCAGTTCGATCTTGAGGGCAAGCTCGAATCTTTAAGGGAGGAGGGATCTGATACGGATCTAAGGAGATCCATGAACGAGAAGCACAAAGAGGATGGGAGAGAGGAAGACATGCTGGAGGAAGGAGCTGTGTCGGTGGAACCGACAAGAGGAAGTGAAGAAGAACTTGGGGCTGTGTCGGTGGAACCAACAAGAAGAAGTGAAGAAGAACCTCCTAGAAGAGGGGCTAGAACACGGGTCCGGGCCTACTAGGCCAAAGATTATGAAATGGGCCAGTGGTAAACGAAGGCCAGACTTTACCTTTTCAATTAAATAACGGGCCTCAGCTGATGAAGCCCAAGTCTAATTAGATCTGTTGAATTCCTTTTAATTCTGAGTCATTGTGATTAATAGGTTATCTAAACTTTAGACTGAACTTTCTTCCTTTCTTCATCTGTAACCTCTTGGAGTCGCCGGCAAACTCGAATTGCCATTGGAATCTTTAATATACGTTCTTCAATTTGTGTTTCCAGTTCTTAATCACTACCAAATACTTTATGGAAAATTGCAGTAATAGAATACTTCGCGAGACAACAGCGACCTAGTTTAGTAAAATTGCGATATCTCGAGCTACAGAGCTCTATATTGAGTGAGGTATGGACCTATGCGAAGCTAACACATAGGGCCAAAACCCTATAAATTTTTAGATCCATTGGATAAGTGGATTGCTCTCAGTTTATGTTTGAAGTTGCGACCCTATTGCTGGAAATTCAGTTTGTTGTAGGAACTTTGCAAAAATCATAACCGGAGTTATACAACTCCGATTGAGACATAAAATATGTCATTGGAAAGCTTGAGATGTCTAGTTTAACATATTAAAATCTTAGAGTAATTGGTAAAGATTTTAAATTGCATTTTTAAAGATGGTAAAGACTGTTTGTGATTGGGGGCTTTCGGAGAAGCCTGCAGTACGCTAAATGAAAAAGAAAACATGTTCAATTTGACATGAAATTATAAGATATGATTATTGATGATGTATTTACCATTAAACCAGATTGTGACTCACTGGGTTGTTTGGTTGTTGGTGACCACGTGATACTGAGTTGGTATTAGAGGACTTTACCGATACAGGTAAGCTTTCGTGTCCTCGGTTTAGCCATTGTTTGGTTCCACCATACACCCATGGGGGAATGGCTTAAATGCATGCTGTGTTTTCATGCTTTGATGATTGGAATGCTGTTGAATTGTTAAGCATAAGTAGGGATGATCATGGGTCGACCCGAACCGGTTTTTTATAAAAAAATGAAACTGGTTCGGTTCGGGTTAAAACCGGTTCAGAACCGGTTCAGAACCGGTTCGACCCGAACCGTTTATGAACCGGTTTCAAACCGGTTTTGAACTAGAACCACTTCCGAACCGGTTCCGAACCACTTCCGAACCGGTTTTAAGGAAGAATTTTTTTTTTCTTTTTTCCAACTTTTTTTGCTATGCGTTCTGATCATTTTTTTTTTGTTATACAAAAAAACAATGAGCACTGCCAATAATCACCCAACTGGTTCTGATCAATACCTCTTTTTTTGCTATGCATTTTACAAAATCCAACTTAACAACATCAAAAAATAATCACAGATTCTGAAACCATGGATCTGCAATTGCAGGAGCAGCATCAACATGTTGTTCCTTAAGAGCCTTGATAGACTGATTCTGCCGGTTGGATGTTGGAAAAGTTGGAGTGTAGTTGGATGACTTCTTAGCAATAATCACAGATTTTGTAGGAACAATCTAATAATGTGTGGATCCAAAGTCACTGCCATAAGAAAGCTTTTCTATAATATCAGAGTAATGGTAAGATGAACTCAAGAGCCTTTTTTCATCCACTGAGTCCAATAACTGCAGCTGTAGCCATTATATTCCTTCCTATAAACTCTGTATGATTACCATCAAATTCTCCTACTAACTAGTCCACCTGGCACCGGAATCAAAACCTGGGTCCCAATTGTTTCCTGCAAAATAGTACTCAATATATATGGAATTAGCTAAGAAAAAAAGTGAAATTCATTTTGCATCTAAACATGAAGTAAAAAATGGGACTTAATGTGAAGAAATTAACTTACTTCCAAAATGTTAGAATCCAAGTTATTGGAATATAGTTCACCCAATTGGGTTGGTTTGTTAATAAGGTCTGTGAATGAATCCTGTTAATAGGCTTGATTAGTATGAGAGTACAGGAAAGCTTGTCTAAACAATTCAATAGTAGATAGAAGAAAGGGAAAAATATAGGTAAGAAAGAATAAATGCAGGAAAATCATGTATGCAACTAATTAAGGGCAGCTCTGCGATGATGGGGAAAAATACTCACTGGAAATGTTCCATCATTTCCTTCAGGTAGCTCTCATGAATTGTATGCCCACGGGGCAAAACAATGACATCATTCATGGATTCAAACAAATACTGCAATCACCAATTTTGGTGTTACTTGTGTAGCAACAACCTACGGGAAGAAATCATGAAATCAATGATCAAGTAGGTAAAGCATTTTAAAATAATAGTGCTGCTATTTACTAAAATGCATAGGAATGAAAAATATTACTTACCACACTTGTAGCAGTGGAAGAAATTTTCGCATCCTCCAGTTCTGTATAAAACATATCGGAATTAATGAGTCTAAATTTTGATATAAAATACAATCAATCTAACAAAAAAGTACCTAAATTGTCAAACTATATAATACTACATTGGAACCAAAGGCAAAAGCAGAGGCAGGCACCAGGAGGAGGGTCACTTTAACCCTGGGATAGTTAACTTATTAGCAGTTCATACCTGCAGATTCCACAGAAATACTTGCCCATACAAACACCACAGTTGACACAATTTTGCTGAACCTGGAAGCAGAGGAAATCAACACAAGAACAAAAAATCCAAAATGCAATGCCAATGTATTCATTTGTCTTTTCCTTATTTTTAAGAGCAGTATAAACAATGAACCAAGTCATCAAAAAATCCAAAATCAAGGAAGCTATACACTTACCAATTGCTGAAAATTCCACTTAACTTTTTGTTCTTCTTTGTAGTCTCTTTCGCGTCACTTCTTGCACCTAGAATCATTCCATGACACAATTTCTCACCTCACTATCTAATACATAATTTAACATCTAAAAATTTCAATCCAATTATTCTTAATTTTCCCAAAGATAATCAAGGTGATTACTACTAACACATTGTTAGCATAGTGAATATCTAAAAAGGTCAGGATAACATTTGTAAAATTTCTTCCATTGATCAAATAAACAAAGTAGTGAATACTGATAGTATTTATTAACTGATATCTATGAATAATATTCTGATACAAGTATTTTGTTTTTTTTAATATTTTTAAAACAAAAAAAACGATTGAAATTATATGAAGGGCTAGACCTTCATCTCCCTTCTGTATGTGAAGAAATTAGAGACAGGCTCCCAAGTACTTGTACAACATCGCTGCAAGTGCAATCTGAATGTAATTCATTGTTTTATTGCTACATGCACAGGTTCTGGTGCTATTATACCTGTCACGTTCATTAACTTGCATGTATGGGAAGTGCAACAAAACTTGCGAGCTGATCTAGTGGATTTAGTTGGTGGAAACGCGAGGAAACACAAATGTTGATACCTTGCAGTAAGATCTGAAAGGATCACACTCAAATCTTCTCATTTACCTGGACACCTAAAGCTCGTCTAACTGAAAATAAAACATATACAAGAGTGGCATAAAGCTTTTGTACCCGGTTATATTTCTTTGGAGTGTAACTAACTACCAAGAGCAAAGTTTTTTTTTTTTTTTTTTTTTTGAAAAAAACAAAAATGAAACAAAATAAACATATACAGAGACAATGAAATAACCTGATTATAAATGTCTTCATTATATAAACACAAGCCATGGAGAAACCTAGGTGAAAGGTACTGAATACATGACTGAGGTAAAAGATTTTCAAAATTCTGTATCACAATTGAATTACAAGAATTATGCCAAGTGCATGAACAAATTATCAGAGTCTCCAAACCGCTACGACTCTGTGGTAAATAATGAACGTTTACATAATTCTACTAAAATAGAAGAGCGAAGTTCATAAAGATAATTCTGCTAAAATTTTAACAAAATTTTACAAAAGCTATCTATACCTATACTTTTTTCCCTCTTGAATTTCTTCATTGTCTTACTGAAATATGCATAAATAATTATTGCTTGGGAGAAAAGAACGATTCTGGAGAAAAACCCATATTTCACATACCTCTTTCGAACAATGAGTCAATGACAGCGGCTAGAGGAACTTCCACGCTTGCCACAACCCAAATTCTCTCAAACGTAGAAGACGAAAGAGGAGGCTTCCTCGTTGATGAAACTTGAGTCAAATTCGTGATCTGAAAAGCCATCGTCGGTGATTAAACCTCCAAATAGCAAATTACTTGTTCCGAAATCAAAACCCCCAAAAATTTAATAATTAATACCTAGATCTAAACGAAAAACCTGAATGGAAATAAAACAACTCACCGAAGGACTTCAGATGGCACAATCACAAGGTTTAAAAGTTGAAGATGAAGGGAGTGGAAAGCTAGAGATAAAAAATTAGGGTTCTATGTGAGCTTCCTCGAGACTGAGAAGTAGAAATTTGGTGAGAAGTAGAAATTTGGTTCAGGTTTTAACCGGATACAAAGTAATGTGATTCAGGTTTATAACTGATTTATTTTAAAATGTTGAAAGTGGTTATGGTTTTTAATTTAATTTGGAAAACCGGTTTTTTTAATTCAAAGCGGGTCGGTTCTCAATATAGTTACGGTGCACCGGTTATTTTGCTCAATCCTAAGCATAAGGGCCATATAATATGCATGTGTTGTTCCACTTTGACGGCAAGCCTGAGTATGTAGCGTCATTGTTGCAACTTTAGCAAGTGTACTAGTCCTACAAGTAATAAAATGATGAATAAAGATCATTCCCGCGGAGATTTGTGTTCAAACACAAACTAACCATATATAATTAAGTTGAACCAACCAAAAATTAATTGATTGCATTGATTATTGTCACCAGAAATTGAATTGAATTAAAACTTGATAAAACAAATAAAATGTGAATTATAATTTTTAAAAACAAGTAGTCAGACATCAATTTCCCTCAAGCATGAACTTATGTAATAATCAATCCTACTATGAATTATCTCCCATGTGACGTTAATCAACCTTTTTCTTATCATCAAGATGTAATCCCTTACTACCCTGATTGATACATTAATCAGAAACCCCAATCCCTTGGTGATTCCCTTCTTAATACATGCATTAAACACTAAGATCTTAAAGATTACATCAGAATCCTAGCATCAATCCCTTGAATACTAGAACACTGATGATGAAATTGTCAGTTACAGGAATAATGTAAACATCCCTGTTCTACACTACTCCCTTGATGGAAAGAATTGATACAGACAACTTCATATCATCACAAAAAATATAAACATAATACTCAAATCAACCATACATAAATTCATCCTTGAGTTCCATTGACATCAAACTACAAAGGACTCTACTCAGACATAATAAAAGAAATAACAAGAGAAGAGGAAAGATCAAACTCCATAGTCATGATGGTTGAGTCTTCAATCTTCAATTACAATTACATAAAATGTACTAACTATTACAAGAACTAAATCCTAAAGAATTTGGAAAGTCAGAGAAAGTGAAGAGTCATATCAGAGGATCTGAGATAGGATGGGATAGCCTATCTTAATGTGAAGGACCTTGCCTTATATAGAGTTACAAAATACAACTGAATAACAACCAGAAACTGACATGGGCCCTAAAACGTTCACTATTGGACGTTTTAGCGTTCATGTTTAACGGATGCCCAACTGCTTTTAACTGTCTTCAACGCTAAAATGTTTGACTTGGACTTTTTAGCATTCAAGACCAGAAACTTTTCCAACAGTAGAGCGCTAAACTGTTTGATTAGGAAGTTTTAGCGTTCAAGACCATAAACTTTTCCAAAAGCAGAGCGCTAAAACGTTTGATCAGGAAGTTTTAGCGCTCATCACCAGCATTTTTTTGCTTCAGTTTGCAGCAGCACGCTAAAACGTTCTGTTTGGACGTTTTAGCGCTCAACACTTAGCATTCTCTCATTTTTCAGAATCTTCTTCCTTCTCTCTATTGCTCCTTAAGCTTCATTTCCCTACAAGAACAATGTAAATTTTTAACAAAGCTTCCAAAACTTTTATTTGAGGACTTTCCAGGACATTAACCTCTTTTCCATCATTTAATCACACAAATTGATACTAATTCATGCTGAAAAACCTGGTGAACTGAGGGCTTATCACAATTCTCAGATTTGAACATTGTTGTCCTCAGTAATGAATTTAAAAATAGAGAAGGACTTAAGATTCTTTACAGAT
>JAVKPL010004107.1:0-21262 GCA_032173675.1 Gastrolobium villosum
TCCTCAGCATACTTAAGCGCTTCCGGGGTCCTATTTAGATTGCGAAGTCCCACAACCAGTATATTTGCCGTATCCTCTAAATCCTCATGGTAATTTTCCACCAGGCATCTCCAAACTTTAATCGCCATGTAAGGATCCCCTCCATCTAAGTAAATTCTAACAGCTTCATTACAATTAGGCTGATCTGGTATACACTCATTTTTTATCATCTCAGCGAACATAGTCGAAGCCTCCCTCAATTTCTTTCCCTTGATCAAGAAACGAAACAACATGTTATAAGTTAGCCGATCCGGAAAAGCTCCTTTGTAAACCATCTCTTCCAGCATCCTTCTGGCGGTACCGGATTCATTGTGATAGCAATACAAAGCAATCATGGAATTGTACATCGGTGTGGTGGGTTTCAAGCCAGCTTTCTCCGCCATCACCTCCCAAAAGAAGTCAGCCGTGCGGATATCATGATACTTGACACACTCATCCAATGCAACCTTTAAAAACCGCATCCCCGGGTAACATCTCCGGTCCCTCATGGAATCAAAGAACTTAATGGCTTCAAGCAAACCATCAGGTCCCTTAACCAAAGTACACAAAAATGACTCATAGGCAGGCACATTGGCAGGGTCCCAACCAATCTCAAACACCATCTCAGCAAAAGTCTCTTTAGCACCACCAACATTCCCTTCACCCTCCCACCCTTCCATCAAAATAGCGTAAGTATCCGAATCCGGCCTAAGAACTTTCTTAGCAATTTGCAAATAATCACAAGCATCAACAGTCCTACCATCCCTACATATAGCACTCAAGAGGGAATTCAAAGCAAAAACATCTCTAACACAACCATAATTCTCCATCACCTCGAAAGCCATAACCGCCTCGCCGGCACGGCCGGCGGAAACATAACTACTGAAAACGGAGGCAAAGGTAGCCAATGAAAGCAACCCTTTTACCTTCATGGACTTAATTGCATCCCACATTGCATCAAAGAACCGATTTTTACCTAATAAATCAACAACGAGGTTCCATGAATAGGGACTGTGGTTGTCGTTGAGCTTCCGACCGGCCCACCGGAAAAACTTAACGGCCTGACCCGGAAACCCGTATGAGAGCTTCAACACCTCTTCGACCTCTTCCGGGGTGACCCGAATACCCGAATCTTCGAGGGCGTTCTCCACCGTGATCGAGGGAGTGTTGGAGATGATTTCGCAGAGGAATTTCACCTTCCCATCGAGTTTTGGAATGTCAAGGTAACAAGTGAAGTTGGGTCGCTTATTGGCCATTTCAATTGGAGACGCCGCCGCCGCCATGTGTGGGGTTGAAAGAGGAGGAGATTCGTAACCTCTCTTTCTACTCACACTCATGCTTTCTTCTTCCAATTATCACCACCGCAATCTGCAACACGCTCAGCAATAAACCCTAATAACAAGATTAAGTTCTACAAAAAAGAAAAAGAAAAAAAGATTAAGCTCTCTAACAAGAAATGAATTCTTCATTGAGACACTAATTTCGCCAAAAAGATTAAAATAATGCATTTAAATTAAATAATTATGCATTTAATGTTATTTATTCAGATCTAATGCACAATGTGACTCCTTAATGGGCGTCTTCTCATTCATGAGAGACGCCCCATTGAGGCGTCACATGTGACTCCCAAAAGGGGCGTCACATTGTGCATTCTATTTATTCCCCCACCCCCTCCATTCAATTCACACCTCTTCTCTCACTCCTCTTCACCAAAATTCCTTTATCTTTAATTTAGTATTTGAATTTTATTTGTTATTCTATTTAAATATGAACTCAAATTCTGATTATGTTCGTGTTGTGTTATATTACAATGGTAGGATGGTTGAAGGTCGACGAGGTGTCATATTTAAAGGTGAAAAAAGGCCGACACGTATCCAACGCAACGCAAGCATTGGCGCATGAGAGAATTCGGCAGAAGTTAAGTCTTCAAGACAACCAATGTATCACTTAGATCACGACAAGGGTATGGCAAGGTAATAGATACATTAGTTTGAAAGTTGTTGACGATGAAGACGTGGAGATGACAATGGAAGAATTTTTCAAGCAATCAAGCATAGATTTTCTGGAGTTGTATGTCGACATCGCCGCAACCGAAAATTTTCCCTTACCGGTGAGGTCAGTTGATTTAAATTCTCCCCGTCTTCCAACTTCGTCTGCCGCTCATGCGTCTTCAGTTGGTAACTTTTCTGAGGGAGATGAAAATGATCCGACTTGGGTAATGCATGACGAAGACGACGACGACGATGAAAATATGGTAATGGAAGAACGTAGTATGGCGGATGATGCTAGTGCTTCAGAAGGAGATGAACCTCGTGAAATGGCTGCGTCAATCCTAATGTTCTCAGTCTCTAATATACGATCAATCCTAACATGCATTACTAACTACCACTGTAATTTAAACATATACATAAGAGGTATTAGGACCTTACCTCTAAGTCGGCAGAGCTTCGCTAGGAATCGTCGTTAGAGAGAGGTTAGAGAGATGTGAATGAGTGAGGATTATGAAAGGGACAAGGGGTATTTATAGTAATGCAGCATATCACGCCCCATTTGGGCGTCATATGTGACGCCCAAATAGGGCGTTACATGCTGCATTATATCTGAAAATACCCCCCAAACTGTATTAAATGCGTAATTTTTTTATTAAATTACATTAATTAAATTTTTTTGCCCACTAATTTCTCATTTTTTGATAGGAAAAAGATCAATCCTTTTAAAGTATATAACCTTATGTTATTTTAGATCCTAATCGTTGATTTCCGTCCATCAACAGTTATAATCTATTTGGTCAAATTTAATGGGATAAATTTATCATTAATTAATTAATAATTTTGATTAATAAATTATAACTGTTGATGGACGATTATGATCTAAAATGATATAAGCTTATATCTTAAAATGACAGATATTATTCCCTTATTTATAATGCATTTAAAAAGTTTTCTATTTAAATCTAATATTTGGTACGGTGAATATATTATAATTATGATATATAGCTTATATCCAGAAAGATTTTTACACACAATATTTTGTGACAGCAAAAAAAAAAAAACTCCAGCACGCAAAACGAATCTATTATTACAATACATATTATATATATATATATATATATATATATATATATATATATATATATATTATATATATATATATATATTATATATATATATATATGGTTATGTTTAATATAGAAAAGTATTTCCCATATATATATATACATATATATATATATAATGGGAAAAGTGTTTATCCTTTTAAATGACACAACTTATATCCTTTCACTCTCACAAAGAGGTGGGACCCACATCATTACTTTTTTTGTCAACTCTCTCCTACTTTATCCATATCTTTCTCTCTCTTAAAATGACACAACTTTACATCCTTTAAAATTATACACACTTTTCCCATATATAATACATAATATATATGGGGAATGATAGTGTAACAACTCATTAGTATTATTACCAATGTTACTATCAATCAATTTCATCGTTAGATCGATTATGTGGATCTAACGATTATATTTATTTCCATATTTGTATGATTATGATTCCTCATATTTAATATTTTATATTTATATTCACCTTTGTATGGTTATAATTTCTCATATTTAATGCTTTCACATTAAATATGAGAAAATATAATCATATAATGATAGAAATAAATATAACCATTGGATCCACATAATCGATCTAACGGTGAAATTGATTGGTAGTGACACTAATTGGTTGTTATAATATCCTATCCCAATATGTAATTATAGAATTAAAAAAATTATTTCTAAAATTATAGATTACCAAAAAAAAATTCTTTATCTCTCTTCAGAAATGTAACTATATATTACGGATAATACATAATTATAATATTAAAGATATTTTTTTCCTCTCCTTAGTGATGTTTCATATAATTGTCTGGTGATTAGGAAGGAGAGAAAAAAAAAATTATAACTATGTACTACTCGTTATACATAGTTAAATTTCTGAAATGAGAAAAAAAATACAAGTTTAACATTGTAATTATGTATTATCCGTAATAGATAGTTATAATCTTTTGACCGTACCAAACTTTAAATCCAGTCACATAATAAATTATTTTACCATATATATATATTATGTTATTTAAAAGGATGTAAAGTTATGTTATTTTAAAGTAAAAGAAAGAGATAGATAAAGAGGGAGAGAGAGTGAAATAAAATAAGTTGTGTCATTTAAAATGACAAACATTTTTTCCATATATTTAATGCTAATTTAATTTTTATATATCTACACAGTGTGTTTTGTTTTTTGTTTTTTTAGTTATTGTAAAAGTGTGTGTCATTTTAAATAACGTAAAATTATGTCATTTTAAGAGAGAGAAAAAGTTAAATCATGGGTAAAAGATGGTGGATTAAAAAATGTGAATCTCACCTCTTTATGAAGTAAAATAACACAAATTGTATCATTTAAAATAATAAACATTTTTGATTTTGGTGGGACAATTTCATACGGAGAAGGAAAAAAAAACCAAATTAGACAAAGGAAAGTTAACTTTATAATTTGACGATTTTGATTTTTTTATTATAAAATGAAATTTTATGTCAATTATACTAAACAATTTGAAACTAAAATAATATATGGATTTGACTATCAGATTTTTTAAAAATTAATTGAGAGACCGAAAGAAATAATCTAAAATAAACTCTCTATTAGTTGTGTTATATGGAAGGTGAGAACCAGAGTGTGGGGCCTGGATGGTTGTGCAGAAGAAGAAATTCCCGAAAAATTTCTCTCAAAAGATGAAGGATACAAAAGAAGAGCGAACTTTTGGAGCTGATATCTCTAATAATGGGAGTTCCTCTAACCAGAAAAAGGAGATAAGGAAGGATCCTGAAAATACAGAGCTGATTAGCTCAGTTTCGAAAACCCTTCTTGGGGAACAAAATGAGAACAAGGGGGCAGCTCCTCTCTGCTCAGTAGCCCAGCAGCTAATGTGAAGCTCCAGTCTGGGGAAAAAAAAGCCACAGGTAAAAACAGACACAAAACTAAAGGGAAAGACAGGATCAATTCCTTTGTGTTCACCACTGCATCTCCTCAAAGTGGGTCTAGCTCCAAACCAATAGAGCTCCCTTCATCCAATAAGACAACTTGGAAGAGAAAACCAAGGCAAGAATCTCCAGCCCCTACTATCAAACCTCTCATTAATAGTAAGGCTCACTCCAATGTGGAAACTGAAATAGAGCTTTGTTCCAAGATAGCTGCCACTCAGTCAACAAACATTGAGGGTGGTCAGGATGTTGGTGAGCTATGTGAGACTGTTGCCATTCCTGTAGAGATGGAAATTTCCAATTCGGGCAGTGAGGAGACCTCGTGGAAAGCTGAACCTCCAGATAGAGCTTCAGAAGATGGGATGGAGATGGAGAATCCAAACAGGGAAGATGCCTCTGAGCAGAGGACACAAAGTAACCAGGTACTTTGCAAACCTGGGACCAATTTAGTTATTTAATGAATTGCCTTGTATGGAATGTTAGGGGTGCTGCAAAAAAGTCCTTTAAGACATCCCTAAGAAATTTCATCAAAAAGTACAGGATTGGCATGGTTGCCATCCTAGAGCCTAGGATCAGTGGTGTAGCAGCCCTGAAGAAAATAAAACAACTTGGTTTCAACCAGTATGTTCTAGCAGATGCTATTGGTTTTTCGGGTGGTATTTGGATTCTTTGGAAAGAATAAAGGTTCAATATATCTGTC
Source organism: Gastrolobium villosum (assembly GCA_032173675.1). Classification (NCBI taxonomy): domain Eukaryota; kingdom Viridiplantae; phylum Streptophyta; class Magnoliopsida; order Fabales; family Fabaceae; genus Gastrolobium; species Gastrolobium villosum. The sequence continues at coordinate 5,742 of JAVKPL010004107.1, forward strand.
ATAGAGAAATCTAATCAATTCATTCACTTGTCTTGTTCTGTTAACCATGGTCCTTCCTTTCATATCACTGTGGTTTATGCCAATCCTAGAGAGGAAGTCCGTGATGAGCTTTGGACGGATCTGAGAAGAATCAGTGGTTGCATGATGGGACCCTGGGCCATGATGGGGGATTTCAATGAGATAGCTTCTTCAAAAGAGAAAAGAGGGGGAGCCCCTGTGAATATTGCTAGATGTCAGAAGTTTTCCTACATGTTAAATGACTGCCATATGCTGGATCTGGGTTGTAGAGGCTCTAAATTCACTTGGAGGGGACCCAAATGGCTTCATCTTGATAGAGTCTTCAAGAGACTTGACAGAATTTGTTCAAATGCAGCTTGGAGAACCACTTTTGGAGATGCGGATGTTAGAGCTTTACCAAGACTAAACTCGGATCATAATCCTCTTCTTCTTTCTCTTTTCCCCAATGAGAACCAGTGGAAAGAGAGACCTTTCAGATTCCTGGTAGCTTGGCAAAGTCATAGCACTTTTGTTCACTTTCTCAAGTTTATCTGGAACCACCATACCAAGATTGTCACTTGCCTGGAAAACCTAATTGATCCGCTTAAATCTTGGAATAAAAGAGTTTTTGGTTGTATCCAAGTTAGGAAAGATTACCTTTTAAAAAGAATCCAAGAGACCCAGATTAACCACACCAACCAGCATGATATTGCCCAATCTGATCTTGATTTTGCTCTTCAGGATGAGTTGAATAGAGTTTTAGAACAAGAAGAAGCTCTTTGGTTTCAAAAGGCTAGATGCAAATGGATTGAGGATGGGGATCGTAACACAAGATTCTATCATACAACTACCATAATTAGAAGAGGCGGAAACAAAATTTTAGAGCTCAAGAATGATGAGGGTCATATGGTTAGAGAAGAAGACAGACTGAACAAGATTATTCATGATTTCTTCACTAATCTTTTTACTGAAGAAGATCACTCCAGACCTTGGGAAGTCACCAATACTTGCTGGCCTGCATTAGAGGAGACTGAGTTGACAGCCTTGAAGGATCCTATCTCGGAATTGAGTATCAAGGAAGCTTTCTTCTCCATGAATGCTCTCAAAGCTCCTGGTCCAGATGGCTTCCCAGCTTTTTTCTTCCAAAAAAACTGGGATATTATGAAAAAGCAAGTGGTTGATTTTGTGCATCAGATTTGGGAGAAGCCGGATGAGGTGAAGGATCTAAATAAAACCTTTCTGGTTCTCATTCCAAAACTGGAAAAACCAGAAAAGATTAACCAATTTCGCCCGATTGCTCTGTGTTCTGTTCTTTATAAAGGTATCAGCAAGATTATAGTGAGCAAGCTGAAACCCCTTCTCAACAAACTGATTTCTCCTCAACAAGTCAGTTTCGTTCCTAAAAGACAAATCCAGGACAATATTATCATTGCTCAAGAGATGGTTCACTCTATGAATAAAATGAAGGGGAAAAGGGGATTCTTCACAATCAAAATCGACTTAGAGAAAGCCTATGATAGGATGTCTTGGAATTTTATATACAAAGTGTTGTCTGAGATAAACATCCCAGAATCTCTGGTGAATATCATAATGCAGTGCATCACTTCAGCTAAGCTTGAAATCCTCTAGAATGGTTCCAAGGCTGGTAGCATCCTTCCGAGCAGAGGTTTGAGGCAAGGAGATCCAATATCTCCCTACATTTTCGTGCTGTGTATGGAAAAGCTGACACACTTGATTTCTGATGCAATTGCAAAGAAAGAGTGGAAGCCAATGGCAGCTGGTAGAGGTGGACCATCCATATCTCATCTCCTCTTCGCTGACGATTTGTTACTCTTTGGAGAAGCCAACATTGACCAAATCTAGACAGTAATGGAGTGCCTCACAAAGTTTGGGATCATGTCTGGTCAGAAGGTGAGTTACCCAAAATCTAATATCTTCTTCTCCAAAAATGTTCCAATTGATGTTGCTAATGAGATAGTGAAGATTAGTGGTTTTGCACACCTAGGAGTAGCAACACCTGTGCGGATTGGATTGCGAAGAAGGCTTTGGATGATTCCTTTGGGCTCAAATCAATCTCCTCCCCTCACAGCGATCTGTTAAATCTTCTTGCTGCTGATCTTTTGGATCCGGGTCTGAATAAGGTGGCTGCTAGGATAAATACATGATGATGCTTGTCCCTGGCTTTCTGCTAGTGTTTGATGTTTTGTTTTCTGCTATTTCTTGTTTTTTTTTTTCCTTCCTTCCTTCTTGTTTGCTGTTCTTTTATTTTGTGGGGGCATTGCCCCTTTCTGTAACAAAAAAAAAGTGTTATATGGAAGGAATTATATGGAGTTACTTTTTCAATTATTAAGTCATCTTCTAACGTTTTAAATCCATTACTTAGACCCTTAAACCCTATTTTATTTGTTAATTTTTAAGTTTGTTAAAAATATTTTTTATCACAAATATAAAATAATAATAAATAAAATACTAAATTATGAATAAATATGAAAAACATCTAATTAAAAATAAACTTTAAAATTCTTGAACAAAAAAGAAATACATTTAAGTTTAATTGATTAAGATTACCAATGATTATGAAGATTAGCACGAATTCAGATAAGGGAAAAAACGGGAAATCCTCACCAAAAAAGAGAGGAGTGGGGATCATTGGTAAGACGTCATTTTGGGATGAAAATTATGGTGTTTTTATACTTTTAATTTATTTTAGAGTTATAATAGTCTTTATATATCTATAATTTTTTAAGATTTCAATACCAAAATGACGCCATTTTAAGAATAAATGCAGATAAATTATCTACAATAACTGCAAAAACACTTTTCCCATAAATAAAATATCAAAAACCAGATGTCCTTGATTGCTTTCATAGTGTAAAAAAAGGAATGTTTTTTTTTAACATGGTTCATGTGATTTTCCTCCATCAATCAAGAATCTAATGCCAAAACCCATCATTTTCTGAAATTTTCTAAGCAACCAAGGGAAAAACATTACAATATCAAAGACTAATAAAGGTTCCCTTTTTATCTCAAATTCAAATACCCATCAACATGAAGAAGATAAAACGAAGAAGCATACCTTGCAATAAAGCGAGGCTCTGGTTTTTTCTCTCTACTTCAAAACTATTAATCTTGCAAACATTTATAGAGAGAAATTATAAGACTTTTCTCTGGGCTTATCATTTTTTTATGGTTTGGGTAAAAAAAAAGTGGAACCCACCTACTACCTCATCCTATGTAGCAGCGATACTAACATAGGACACATGACACGATACTCCGACACGTTAATTCTAAAAAATATTAGATTTCGACACGTTTTGATATTAAATAATATTTTTAATTTATATTGTATATACAATTAATATTCAATTATTTAAAAAAATGAAACTAAACTTATAATATTCATCAATTTTGCAAAGAAATATAAGATATCCCAAATATTTATATTAAACTCAATAAAAATGGTAATCGTAATCCAACGAATCTAATAGTTGGAACAAAAACTCATAACAACGCAATCTTTGAACTTTTTTTTGAATTTCTATAACGCGTGTCGGAGTATCGGACACGACACGTCAGGATTTTTGAAGTGTCGGTGCTTCATAGCGCCCTCATCAATTTTAAATTTTTGGCTTAATCGATGGGCAGATTGGTAGATAGTTCTGAGTGAGGGGTAAAATGATTATTAAATAATTAATGAGGGGCAAAATGGTGAAAATGCCTAATTATTTCCCTTTTTGTATATACATTTTAGTATTCTTTATTATTGTGGAAATCTCATCTTTAACGCTATTTATAATTAGGTTTTATAAGAGTTATCTCGTAGGAAAAGTGATTGTGTAATGTTATAGATATTCGTTTTGCGTGCCTTAATCTTTTTTTTTGCTTCAAAAAATGTGGGCCCCACAAAATATCGTGTGTGCAAAAAAAAATTTGTTTCATGATAAATGATTTTATTTTAAATTATCTAGTAAAGCTAACATATAAGATGAGTGACGGGCCGCGATAAATGGCAGGAAACGAGGGGCGATGATGATAGACGATTGGCTGAGGACAAAAGTATTTTATTTTTATGTTTTTTTGGTAATCTGAGGACAAAAGTATTTAAAATATAAAATATGTTTAATTATTATAATTTCTAAGGTTAATTATTTTAGTTAAATGTGCATGATAGTAGCCTGGAATAACACAAGTCCATAGTGGTTGTATGTAATTTATCCTAAAATTTTACTTAGTAATTAGAAAAACAAATATCGAATAATATAAATTTTATTAATTTAATTTTCCTTTTCTTCTTTTTCGTATAAATGTCCCACCAATATACATTTTGAAAAATGACTCTAAAAACAATATATATTTTTTAATTTTAAAAAAATGCATAACCACTTAGAAATGTTCTTAAAAGTTGATTTTGGTTTTATTGTTTTTGCGGTATCAATTTTATAAATATGATAATTCATTAATGATATTTTTATAAATGAATTTAATTCCTTTTTAATTTTATATTATTTTATGGTGGCAATTTTTTAACTATTAAACTTCATTAATGATATTTCTATAAATAATTTATAAATTTAAATCTAATTATATTCAAACAAAATTTATCATTTTTTACTCTTAAAATTAGTTTTCAAAATTCAAAACAATATTTGAAAAAAAATTAAAAACGTAGTTAAATATACCATTATTCTCGGGTAACATCTCGAATCACTCAGGGAAATATCCAGTCCTATCATCGAAGTACACAAAAATAAATCATAAGCAGTAAAGTTTAGGACATTTACCGTATTGCCATCATTTAAAAAAAATTGCTAGAATGCCACGAGGGCAAAATTTTTGCAAAAATGTTCTGTGGAAAATGCGCTATCAGTGACGGCGTGTTTCAACTACTACGTGGCAGAACCAGAGAAACTCACAGTCACTATGTTCAAACAAATCAACTCATTTTTGAAAGGCTATAACTCTTGGCTCGGGTGTCTAAATCGTGCGATTTGGTCAAAAAACTTCCAAACAAATTCTTCCCTGTGCCCTGCTTGGCAAATCACCTTATTCGGACACCTGTGTCAAAAATTATGACCTTTCGAAATTTTACGGTAAAACTTTCAAAATTATGTGCATTCCATCGTCGTCATTCTAAAAGCTCGCTGCCATTGACAACAAGTTCTAGATTGCCTGACCCCGTGTCCCTGCTTTAGAGTACAGTATGATGCATTTGACCACCAAACTCGCTATCGCTGATAGTGGTAGCAAGTTTGGTGGCCTAAAGAATTGTGCCACATGGCATCCACATCCGCTACCACTAGGAATTGTGTCACGTGGCATCCACATCCGCTACCACTAAGGAATTTGAGATTTTGAGACAAACTCCTAATGTGATTGTGACAGAATATGATATTAACTTCACACAATTATCTAGGTATGTGCCTTATTTGTAGACAAATTGGAAAGATCTTTATTTAAGTTAGTATCCCCCAAAAAGAATCGTTTTCTTTCTTACGCGACATTTGTTGACTGTTCTAGAAGGTTAAAAGTTAATCCGCTGGAAGATGAAATGTTTCAAGGAAAGTAAAAGAAAACGAATGTTTATAATTATTGGCTTCCATGTCTTGAACTCCGTTTTTCACAATGACACATTTATAGACTATAATTGAGTATTTGGGTATTTCAAAAGCTCCAACAATATTCGAAATGTCTAGTTTAGATCTTTCCTCAAATTTTATTGTTTTTCATTGAGATTATATTTCAAATATGAAGAAAATTTGGTCAACTCCTCAAATTTAACCACATATTATCCCCTCGGTATTGGGGACATCTCTCCCAATATCATTTTCTTCCTTGTTACATTCTCTAGCATAATATTCAGGGTCCATGAAAACAAAACAAATGTTTTGATCGATTATACGAGGTTTATTCCCATGTGCCTTTGTACACTTAACACAATTATCATTCTTTGACAAAATCCAATTTTATTTTCCTTTCAAAAAATTATTTTTGAATCTCTTATTTTTGTTTGAGATTTCTTTTTTTCTTGCCTTTAAAAACAAGTGTTTCTGCTTATTGCCCTCTGCATCTTGAACTCTGTTCTCCATAATGCAATATTTATTGACTAAAGTAAAGTACTTGCATATTTCAAAAGCCCTGCCAATATTTCAAATGTCTAGTTTCAATCCATGATCAAAATTTATTGCATTCCACTCTTCTTTACGATTATTTTAAATATGAAGAAAATTTGGCCAGTTTCAATCCTTACTCATTTTATTGCTTTTCACTTTTCATTGGGATTATATTTCGAATATGAAAAAAATTTGGCCAGTTCCTCAAATTTAGCCACATATTTGCCTCCCCATATTTGGACGCCTTTCCTAATATCATTTTTTTTCTTATGGGTATTCTATAGTATAATGTTCGAGGTTCATACAAATAAAACAAACATTTTGATCGATTATACAAGATTTATCCCCATAGGCATTCACACACTTGACATGATTATCATTCTACGACCAAATCCAAACTTATTTTCCTTTCAAAATATTATTATAATTTTTAAGTCTCTTATTTTTGTTTGAAATCTCTTTTTTCTTTTTAAAAATAAGTGTTTATTGCTTATTGCCTTTACATCGTGAACTTCGTTCTCCAAAATGCAACACTTATTGATTAGAGTAAAGTAGATGTGTATTTCAAAAGCCCCGACAATATTTCAACCCTTGATTAAATTTTATTGCTTTTCACTCTTCATTGGGATGTATTTCAAAGGGATGTGATCTTCTGACGTCAGTGTAAGAATAATAAATTTTACACTCAATTATAACCGTCGATTTTCATATATCTGACAATTACAGTTTATTGAAAATTAATAATTAATTAATGAGAATAACCAACTAATTACAGTCGTTTGATTGACGGAAATCAACTGCTAAGATTGAATGTAAGATTTATAATTCTTACATTTGTGTAAATTGATTATGTCTCTATTTCAAATATGAATTTTTTTTGGCCAGTTCCATAAATTTAGCCATATATTGTCTCACTTACATGTTACCTTATTTCAATTGTGGAATTTTCACTTCCTCCTTATTTCTTACACTACCAGGGTAATATTTCTCTCGAAGTGTAGTCACTCCACCAATGTTTGCCCTTTTCCTTTCAGTATAAAAGTAGCATTTACCACTTTTCGTGCATCTGTGCGAGTCGATCATGAACCTTTGGGATAGGTGGATGCAAGCTCAACACCAAAGCTATATGTAACACCCCGTAGATCTCCCGTTGTTAACATCCATAATATTTAGCATACACAACGGAAGACTTTATTTTAAAAGAATAATAAAGCGTCTTATAAAAATATGAGTAAACGTTTTCCAAAATATTTTCTAAAATATTTTCAAAGCGTTCATCTGATATATTGCATTAGCGTAACATTAACGTCTAAGTCTACTAATTAAAACCATTGGCCATCACTAGTGGCCATTGACCATCTGGATATGACTTTAAGTATCATTCCTGACGAAGTCTCGCGGATAGCATAACTGCTGTATTTCGGATAACTATCTGATAAATACAATAATTAAACAGACAGCTCGCAAGTCCCACACGGGCTACGATCCCCTCTACGGTTCAATACAAACAATAAGGCTTCATGCCCAAATAACTGAATACATACATCAAGTCCATATAAACTCCAAAACGTCAAAGCATTAGTAAATAATCCACGGCTCCAATACTACAGTCATGAGCCAAAAGTAAATGCATAGCATAATCTCAACATAAGATAATTGGACATGTTAATGATTACACATGCCATCATAAAGTCTAATCAGAATATAAACAACAGCTTCAATCTATTAATCCATAGGTGGGCCATTGTCCTTATATTGCTCTCTGCTACCATGGGTACCTGAAATAATGTCCCCAAACGGGGTGAGATAACCACATCTCAGTAAACTCAAGGTCCTTAGAGAATCCTCTAATCCCTTGAGCCCACTTCCTCCATGACAAATCAGATATAAAAGATATATAACAAACAACATAAACATAGCATCATCATATCAATCCTTATGTAACCCCAGGGTCAAAGCCATAGACGATTACACCTGTGTGACTCCAGGGTCAAGCCATAGACAATCAACGCAACTTCTGTATGAAATAACTCCCAGAGTCAAGTCATAGGCAACATACATACTCTGATAGTACAATACGTATGCTCCAATAAATCCTCATAACATATATCATCAGTGCATCATATCATCAAGAATTATATAACATCTATATGAATGTGGATGAATGCACATATACAGTATACAACATACTTTCATACAATACAACCATAATGCCCACCATCATGGTGGAGCAACAAGAGAGAGGAGCAACCAGAACCAGGAGCTTACCTCACTGAGCTTATCACAAGCCCAACTCCAATAGTACAATACGTATGCTCCAATAAATCCTCAAGTGCAAGGTTCTCTAGGAACACGTAGAGTATGAACCATTCACATTATTAATTACATAGTAGTTAATCAAGTCATAAACAAAACTTAACCATTTAATGATTCCACTTTCCATACTTATATGCCAATAATATGCCCATTACAAGTCTGAACTATTTATTTCTTAATTCTCATCTTTTAGTATGATAATCTAGAATCAATTACCTTTCCAACAAGGTATCACACACCTTAATCAGAGCTACATAGCTCAAGTTATGATTTTTGGAAGTTCAACTCATAAATCTGTTTTTAGGCAGTGTAGAAGATCCCAATATCCCTCACAGTTTTCCTCCCTGTGAGAGTTCTAGAAGTCTGATTTCTCTCAAATTGTAATATGTTGTAGTAGACACCTATAGCTTTAATTTGAGGTCTCATAAGCTTAATTTGAGTAAGTAATAAGAGAGATATGATTTTTAGAAGTTGGACCTTTAGAATTGTCCCTGCACTACATGAGTTTGGGCAGTCTGGACTCAAATCCACTTTCTGGATAAGACACAATACATAATCCTCTCAAATTCTAGGACAACATATATGACATCTCAAGATTTAAAATTAGATATCATGAGCCTCATTTGACTAAGGAATGAGGGAGATATCACCCTCCAAAGTTAGGGTGTAAACTAAGATTTTTAAGCTTGTTTCTTTGTCCTCTCTTTAGTTAATTAGCCCCAACACTTAATTAATCCACTAATCCATGATTACCTTATATTTAACACAAGTAATCCACCTTATACTCAAGAGGTCAGAATCATCATGTGTCTCTTTTAGGGTTCAAGTTCATCCTTTTTTATGAAACCCACACATGGATTCAAAGATTGTACCTTTAAACATCAATTAACCATTTCTTGGTTCAAAACTCACACCTTTAGCTCCAAACTTCACTTTTTACCAACAAGTATAATCCTTTAAACAAGAACACACCTTCAAAAATATGCTCAAGAACACAAGAGAGTAAGATAAGGTTTTTCAAGAAAAGTTTAGGAAACTTACACAAAACTCAAGAGAATCAAGCACACAAGTGATGCTCTTCAAGAGAACTCAAGAACACAACTACATAGCTCCTTGAACCTTCAAAGCCATGGCTGCTCGTGAGGATATTGACCACAAGAAATTGCTTCACACCATGAAAATGGTATGGTTGTGAAGAGGAGAATGATGGTAACAAGTTTGGTGAAGGAAGCTTGATGATTTGGAGAGGTTTTGGAGGAGAGAAATTAGAGAAAAATTTGAAACTCCAATTTTAGAGAGAAGACTACACTTACTATCTTCTCTTATTTCCCTTAAGGCTGTCATAATTTTAGAGGAAATGAAAAATGTTCGGACATCAACAATGAAAACCAACGACCATATACCTATGATTTGCCCAATTTGCTTACTTCCACTTTGTTAACTTTCTCAACCACTATATCATTCTCTTTCAATTGATCCCCTCCCACTTACACTTATTGGTCTGATCACTAACTAAAGGAAGAGGAGACAAGTCCACATGAGTAAAAGAAAAGAAGAAAAAGCTATAATAATTAATGGAGGGACCAACTTTGATAAATAATGAAAGACACTAAGTCTCACTCCAAATGGCTCTACATGGGCTGATCATGAATCAAAAGGAAGGTATTCAGATTTTTATTTAATTTATCACTAGTAAAACTAGTAACTTTTGAAACTAGTTAATTAAAAGACTAGTAACTTTGAAATGTATCACAATACCAATTCATGCTCATCCTACCAATTTTTTTTCTAATATCCTTATACTTAACCATTTTTTCTAATATCCTTATACTTAACCATTTTTTCTAATATCCTTATACTTAACCATCATAATATACGTATCACAAGCTTTCCAACGATAAGCCTTATTTTGACAAGTATAGCCCAAGTTACGTTCGCCGTAAGTAGTAAACTGTAAATCCAACATCACTTGAACAGGGTCGCAGACTGTTGCGTAATCGGCAAGTGCACCGATCGTTCCAAGTAATAAAGTGATAAATAAGATCGTCTCCACAGGGATTGGAAAACAATTACTACTATAACCAGTCCTCTTAAGTTAGATTAATCGATTTGTGTTTCCACACTATGGTAACTAATTAAAATGTAAAGACTTGTTTTTAGGTTTTCCTGAAAAAGACTTAAAATAAATGAAGAAATGTTTTTGTAAAGAAGTGATGAAGAAGACTGTAGCCAGGGTACATTCACCAATTGTTCCCAATTTTACTTTGGATTGATTCACAATACTCATCAAAGTTAACAATTCAGACAAATTATCATCTTTTAGAAATAATTAGTTAGATCCCAATCCCTTGGCGATCTAACCCTTTACTTCAGTTGGAACCCTAATCCCTTAGTAATCCCGCCTGAAAATAAGCATTATGTAGATAAATCCCACGACTGCAATCCATACAAGTCTATTCCTAGAACATGCATGGAGAGTCATCTTTATCCCCTTTCAGGATCAGTATTCCAATATTCCTATTGCGAACCCCTGATCCCCAGAATATCATTCCCTATTAGGTTGATCAGATCTAACAGAAATAATATCAATACGCGCAAGATAAAGATGAAATATATTAAAATCAATACATATAATGATTCAATCCTTGTAACAATTGTTCACAAAGGGATCATGCCCCTGACTACAGAAATAGATCTAGCCAATCAACATCATGATCGCTGATCTGATTTCAACATGAACTGAAAATAGAAGAAGAAGAATACAAGAACGGAACGACGAACGCGAAGAACGCCCTCCTCCTTCAGCCGGATCTGCTCCTTCTAGGTCTTGTGGTGTATTCTGATGTCATCATTTCTTCAAGGGTTGAGTCTCTTTTTATAAGAGACTTTGACCTAAAATGTGAAATTTGAATTTCCATCTTTTCGCGCCTCCCACGCTGATGGAGCGGATCTCGCGCTCTCAGCGCGGGACCTTCTGCCAATTTTCTTCTTCCCACGCTCTGAGCGCCATTCCCGCGCTGTGAGCGTGGGATTTTAGGTCTTCTTTTATGCATTGATTGAGTCACTTTCTTCTTCTTTTCTGCTGTGAGCGTGAAATTCCAAGATTGCCCTTCTGACGAAACGTATAACGGAAACCTTACAATTTATTACATAAACGTTATAACGGAAATATTAAAGTATGAATTTATTACAGAAACGTTTAACGGAAAGATTTAATTAAAATAAATTTGAATTCAAATTTCGAATTTAAAATCTGAATTTGCTGCAAGCGCCATTCCCGCGCTCGTAGCGTGGGCCTTTAGTTTCACTTTGTCCTTTTCAGCTCTAATTTGTGCATTTCTCCTATGAAATCAACATAAAATCAGTATATAACTTCAGATTAAGATATTTGACAAATTAACAGTGATTTTGCCCTTTTCTTGTATCAGATTAAGTAACATTCTTCCTCTTTTTATCTTAGAATTCCTTATATGCTGATTGCATATCAAATAATTCCCAGATTTAAACGTTGTTGTCCCCAGCAATGTACAAGACTCAATCCAGGAAACAATCAATTAATCCAACATAACATCGTACAATCAATCAATAGATCACTATACTAAGCATGAATGAATCAATGCAAAGAACTTTTAACAATGCCTTCTATTCTTATGAAAATTTCAGAATCTAGCTTGAACACCCCTCACCAAGATAAACATATAACGCTCAACACTCAAGTGTTTGGGGGAGTAACAATCACTCAATCCATCACAGCAATAACATTACCATAAGCTTGATCATATTCTCAAGTTCCTAAAGATGAGAAACATTAACACATGCACAATTGATCAAAAGGACTTCCCAGGTTGTAACTTGGTCGGGCTAAAGGGTAGGAATTTATGGATAGTAGCTCAAGCAACAATGAGATTGAGAAACTGATATTATTTCATTTTTAACACCTTCAACTCATTTGTTTTGCTCCACTAACATTCCCATAGAATTTAGGGGATTAATTCCTTTCATCCACATTTTCTTTACATTCACCCTTTTCCTTTCGCTTTTTCCTTTTTCTCCTTTTATTTTAAGGGCACAATTCAGTCGCCTTTCTTTACATTGACCTCTGTGGAGCTTACCTCAATTTCTTTGTTCCATTTCAAAACATCAGTGATTCAATCTCAATTAAGGTAAGACAATAGGAATATGGCTAAGCAATCAACAGGAATTATGAACAAAAAGGCTCAGGCTCAAAGGGGTTAGCAATGGAAAAATTCATATAGGTGGGTTATTTGGCCATGGCTAACAGAATAAAATTTGCCTTAATCATTTCAATCAATGCATGCATCTCAGAGAAACAGAGCAAGTTCTAGAATGCTATCACAGTGAGGTCTCTCAGAATAAATTAAGTGTTTTAAGCACAAAACTTCACCAGCTATGATGTCAAGCTAGACTTCCTAAAGAAACATTAGGCATCATTAATCATCCAAGCACAAAATTCAGACAAACGAGCAATCATGAAATCTACTCATGCCCATACGATATCATGCCAGAAGTTCATACAATATATTCCAAGAATTCAATCAAGCATATTAACTAGATAAGCACATTTAAACCTGAGAATTGCTTGAAATATTTTATTTTTATTTATTTTATTTATTTTATTTTTTTTTATTTTTTATTTTTATATGTATAGCACACAAAATAACTATAAAAATACTAAGAAAATGAAAAGAGTTAGGATATCTCCCCTGATAGAAGAATTGCGGTTCTAAGGCGCAAGCCCACCATTCCCAGATTTAGAGCATTGCTGTCCTCAGCAATAATTAAACCACAAGAAGGAAAACCTGCACAATGGAACAAGCAGTGGCATATAGAAGAGACTATAATGCGCACATTAAAACATCAGAGAAAAATATACTAACTAAAATTCAAAGCAGGAAAATAAACTAATGTACAAAATCTCCGTCAGCAAGGAGATAAAGTCAAACCTCCATGTCATCCCCCTCAGCAGTGTGGGATGACTCAGCAAATGGAGGATCTGGTGGTATTGGCTGCCTTGGTGTTTGGAGCCACCATTCCCAGATTTGGCCCAAACCATGGAGCCATGTTAGAAACTCTTTGAAGCTTTGATTCTTTTTAGAGATAGAATCTCTATGTCTCTTGTCAAACTTTAGCTTCCGGTGTCTCTTCCAACTCTTATCAAAGAGTTTGATCACCTCCTTTCTCAGTACTTTCTTCATTGTAGGATGACTCCTCCCTTGGGGTTTCTTCTCATGTTTGTCATCATCCTCATTTAGAATTTTATTGGTATGAGCAGAGGGATCTTTGTCTTTCAATTCAGTCTCCTCTTCCTTCAGTGCTTCAGTCACTACCTTGTTACACAAGAAGATATCTCTTAAAGTTTTAGGAGACTCATTCAACTCCACCTTCGTGGCACCGTTTTCTTTGACATCATCTGCTTTTCTAGAAACTTCAACCGCTACACTTTTCTTTTCCTTTAAGACTTCCAGACTAAAATAATCGTCTTTGTGAGAAGACTTTTTTAAAGAATCAAAGACATTTATGGTAACAGTCTCCTCATTCATCCTTAGCTCAAGCTTCCTGTTTTCAACATCAATCCGTGCACGGGATGTTGCTAAGAAAGGTCTACCCAGCAAAAGAGGCATTGCAGCTCCTCCTTCCATATCCAACACCACAAAGTCAGCAGGGAAGATGAACTTGCCCACCTTCACAAGAACATCTTCTATTATTCCGCTTGGCTTCCTTGAGGACTTATCAGCAAGTTGTAAAGATGCTTGAGTAGGCTTCAACTCGGTAATCCCCAAGGAATTGCAAACAGAAAGGGGCATTAGATTAATGCTGGCCCCAAGATCACACAATGCCCGCCTGATTTTTCTGTTCCCAATTTCAATAGGGATATTGAAGCTCACTGGATCATTACGCTTAGGCGGGAACTTCTTGGTAATAATAGCACTACACTCCTCAGTGAGTGTCACCGTTTGGCATTCCTGCAGTTTGTGCTTCCTTGACAACAAGTCCTTCATAAACTTTGCATATCCAGGCATATTTGCTAGGGCTTCAGCAAAAGGAATATTGATGTGCAGCTTTTTGAAGATATCCAAAAACCTGTCATAATGCTTATTATAGGCTTCTTTCTTGAACCTTTCTGGGTAAGGTGCTTGAGCCATCACATACTCATGGCTCAACTCAAACTTCTTCTTCTCAACTGGCTTTTCTTCTTCCACGGGTTTTTCAATTTCATTTTCTGGCTCCTTAACCTCCTTAAGCTTCTTCTTAGCTTCCAGCTTTGTGTTCGGCTTTTCTGGGGTTGCCACTACTTTCCCGCTTCTCGTTGTAATATACATGCAATCCTCTTTTGGATTGATAATTGTATTACTTGGAAATGTACCTGGAATTCTTTCTGAAAATTGCTTTGTCAGCTGGCCTATCTGATTCTCCAGGTTCCTAATAGAAGCATTTGTGTTCTTGTTGTTGGCTCTAGTCTCCTCCATAAAAGCATTAGTGTGTTGAGCCATCTCATTAGAAGCCTTAGCCATCTGAGCAAAAGCTTTTTCCCACTCAGCAGGCTCTTTTTGCTGATTCTGTGAAGATTGAGCATAATTATTGTTAGCTTTAAAATCCATACCTGATCCTTGAGTCCTCCGCTGAAAGTTGTTGTTACCACCACCAGGGAAATTTTGATTTCGCTGGAAGTTTTGTTGTTGAGGACGCTGATCGTACCAGATCCCAGCACTATTTATTATCATCCTTGTTTCAGGGGTGATTCCATTGAAGAATATCACCATCTTTCTGTCATCACTCCCTTCGTAATGTGCACATTTCCTGTTTAGTTCCTGGAATCTGTTCCATGTTACAGTAGTGACTCCCCTTTCAAGCTGACGAAAGTTTGTGATTTATTTACTAGCTGATTATATTTTTCCATGGAGAAGAAATGATCAAAGAATTTGCTGGACAGATCTTCCCAGTGTAAGGATGTTGTTTGCTGGCTGTCGTTCAATCCACCTCAATGTTTTTCCCTTAACAGCAAAAGGGAACAACCGGAGCCTGATAGCATCTGTAGATACTCCATTGTATTTGGTTGTATCACAGACCATCAGAAAT
>JAVKPL010004108.1:0-21475 GCA_032173675.1 Gastrolobium villosum
TCAGGGATGAAATAGAAGAATGAGAGAGATAATGGGTTTTGGTAATTTTTGTGTTCCTCAATAGTCGGCATTTTTACTCGGTTTTCCTAATCATATGCTTCCGCTGACAGCCATACCCTCATTATAAATATGGGTAAAGTGTGTGTCATTTTAAAGAATGTAAAATTATGTTATTTTAAGTGAGAGAAAGAGACAAATAAAAGAGAAGAGAGAGTTGACAAAAAAAATAAAGGTGTGGGTCCCACCTCTTTGTGATAGTGAAAAGATATAAGTTGTGTCATTTAAAAGGATAAACATTTTTTCTTATAAATAAACAACTTCTGATATGATGTTTGTGGGTTATGTTTATCTCATGTAAATCTCATTTTACATGAGATAAATAATTTTCCTACACACATAAAGAGAGGTTGAGTCTCACCATTATTTTTTTCTCTTTCCTATTACATGTGGATCTCACTCATATTTTTATTTTTACAAGAGATAATTTTTTTCCTATTACATAAAAAAAAATATATATCCCAATGATATTTATATATAGAGAATCACCAACTGCATTAATAGTGTCTGTATTATTGACATTGACCGAGGGACAAACACTGTGATGATGAAGTGATCTTAACTCTTCCATAGACTAAGTTACCCATAATATACTATTGGGTTTTATAAGAATTTGTTACAATGTTGATGTGTTAAAAGTGATTATGTTATGATATATATAGATTCGTTTTACGTGAAATTGTGCAGTCACTTCCTTCCTTTTTTGCTGTGGGTCCCACAAAATATGTTGACGGTCTATGTTGGAATTCAATTATTATTATTATGGAATTGAATTAAAACCAATATTGTTAAAATCGAGATTTTAAATAAGATCAGAAAGGGTCGTAAAATATCGTAATGTAAAAAAATCCTAAAAATATACGATTGATAAAATTATTTTGATCGTAAAAACATAAAATCATTGTTAAAGTTGTTACACTATATTTGTTTTGAATTTGTTACAATTTGTCATGGTGTGTTACATTATGGTTGCCTAAAATAAATAAAAAATATAAAAATTTATATAAAAAATTATTCTGTAAAAACACATAATTTTTTTTGGATATATATTTGGTGCAGTATTTTATTAATCTATTTTTATGAAATTGCTCGAAAAAGCCATCACTAGGGCACGAAGTTACATAACAATTTCCTTTTATGGGTTATAATGTCTTTCAATATGCTTGACGGTCGATATGTTGGAATTCAATTATTATTATTATTATGGAATTGCATTAAAATTAATTGTGAAACCATTTGATTAAATATTTTGTCGTGTTTCAAGAGCAATATTCTGAATGCCCAGTAATTTCCTTTCCTTTCTCAATAATTTTCTATTAAGTGTGAATTGCAATTCCCAATAGTTTAAGTGAGCAAGATTAAAAAATCGTAAAACTTAAAATCGTAATGTAAAAAAATCCTAAAAATGTAAAAGCGTTTAGAATATTGATAAAATCATTTTGACAAAAAAATCGTAAAAACTATGATTAACAACTATGATAAAATGAAACCATCGTAGTGATAAATCGATATTTTAACACGAGTTAATATTTGCAAGTGTTACAATTGACTAGTCAAACACAAATATTTAAGGTCAAATAATGCCTAATAAAAGAAAATCTAATAATAAAGATTTTGCGTGAATGCTTGTTGCCTCTTTTGGCTCGGCTCCACATTTAAAGTGAATTGCAATTCCCAAACAAAATCTTGGCTACCACAAATATTGCCTCTAGAAATCATTTGTGGAGGTTTGTATATTCTGAGTAAGGATATTTTAATTACCAAAAATTTTCACTACTAATTTATTACTAATCACATCATCATTGAATCAAAGAGAGAGAATTAAAAAAAAAATTGAAGAGAGAGAAAATATAAATCTAATGGTGATTAAAGTGAATTAAGTTGGTAGTAAAAAATTTGATAGTAGAAATATATCATTTGTCATCCTACATAATATTGACGGAAAACGCAAGTTGGCAATTCAAATCAAGGTAAGCCCCTAGGCCCTCCATTATACCAATAAAGACAAGAGAATGAAGTTTGGTGGGTCCCAAAATCTCCCCCCTCTTCGTTATTTGATTCTTGTGGGTTAACGTGGCTGAAGCTTCGATTGATCAAGTGAAATCAATGAAATTAGAAAAAAAAAATCTTGGACAGCTTTTGCATAAGTTATGGACATAAAGGTAGTTTACCCAAGTCCAAAATTTGTTTTTGTAAGAATTTGTTCACACCGAGGCCTGTGACACTAGTTTTCGTTTGGTATACTTACTATATAACACAAGATATGTTGTGCAGTGTTTCCAAAAAAAGAAAGATATGTTGTGCAGATTAGTCTCATTCCCACTGCTGTTGTGATGATCTTCAAAAGCCTTACAGGAATTTTTATTTGTGGAAGTACAGTAGTGGACGATAGGAAGTGTCAAGGATGGATGATAACCTTCTTAATTTTATTTTTTTTGTTATTTTTAATTATGGGAACAAAAATAATTAAAAAAATTGGTTTATAAAATTAGTTTTTTTTTTTGTTCCATAGAATGATGTCTAGAATGTAAATTGACAGAAATAAGAAATAAATTTTTTTCTTGATACATTATTTATAAAATACAGATATAATATAATGTATTATCAGCAGTAAATACACATTCTACCTAAGTGTGGTGGCTCATTTGGTAGCATGGGGATTGAGTGGTGTGAGAGGACCTCAGTTCGAATCCCACCACATACCATCTGGGGAGAGGCAAAAGTGCTGTAATCTTGGACTCGCACCCATCTTTGGATTAGTCTTCAAAGTGAAGTTTTAAAAGTAGTGATTTTTATTCTAAGCATACATTTATTTAATAAAAGTTTGATTATTCATACTTCATATTCACAGTCTAATTGGGCCATCGTTGGAGCCCAAAGCATATACCCCTACTCCCTAGGCTCTAATCTCTCAAAGTACTAAGGTGTTGTTTATTTATTAGAAAATCAAATTAATAAAATCGGTGATTCTGTCTACGCGATTTCGTTTCTTTTTCAAGTATTAAAAAAATCGGCGACTCTGTCTACCGGATTACATTTCTTTTTCAAGTATTAAGACACCTTTCTTGCGTCAACGCGTGACGCGTCTTTCTTTAATTGTGGAACAACAATTGATGACAAAATATGTTCTCCTGTGATTTATAAAGCACATTCCATTTATAATATAGGCGATGTACTTCTAAACTTCAGAAGTTATTCTTTCGACTCTGTGCCATTTCCATTTCTATTTTTAAGATGGAGGGACATTTCCAAGCAAGGTTGAAAGTGATTGACCCTCGAGTTTACACTGTTCTGATGTTAACAAGATACCCATCACAATATATAATAACTAATAAAAAATAAAAGATAAAATCTGAATGTGTTTTATGTAAGCTCCACAATGATAATATGGCTAACGAGGGATCCGATGATGTGCGTTTATTTTATAATAAACAAAAATACAATTACAAAATTAACAGCAATAGGATTTGGTCAGCATGTCTTACAGTTGATTTTCTTGATAATGAAAACTTTACTTGCTTAACTGGTAAAATATGAGGGGAAAAATAAATCTTATGTCGTAGGAGAATTCCAATCTCATGTCATAGATACATGAAGTATGGGTCCTATCTATTTATAAAAAATAAAAAAAAATGAGCGGCATACCTTTTTTATGGTGAGTGTAAGAAGGATTTGTTTTCTCATGCAACATGAGAAAAACAAACCTCAAATATGAATTTGCTTGATAATAATGAGATTGTCTTACATGAATAGAAGCTATGTAGTATTAATGTTATCACATTTTAATGCTAAAATTACCAAAGAATGCAAATAGTATTGAGATTGCTATATAAAGAATGAGTAGCAGATTACCAAAAAAAGAAAAGAATGAGTAGCAATACTAATGTTACCAATTGGACAACTGACCGTCATATAAATTTTGGAGTTGATTCTCATAAGCTGCCTAATGACAATATTGACGTTGTAAATAAGAATTCTATTTAAAAAAACAAACTCAGAGGAATTGATCATGAATGTTATAAAATGATGTAGAAGAGCTATTAAATAGCACGATAGCCATTTTTTTGGGATTGTTTTTCTAAGAAAAATAATCTCCTACATAAAATAAATGAGAGAAAAAAAAATTAAAATGGATCTCATATTTAATTTGTATCTAATGCATAAAATAATAATCTCATGCAATATGAGATTATTATTTCTTTTTTTTTGATAAACTATTATTTCCCTTTCTTTTTTTAAGACCTATTTTTATTCATTTTGAGGCTCTGTTTGATTTCTGTTTTCAAAACTAAAAAACTCGTTTGGTAAGATTTGTTTTGTAAAAAATGTTTTGAAAATTATAACTATTTTTTTATTTTTAAAATCAAATTCAGAGAACATGTATAAGTTGTTTTTGTTTTTGTTTTGATTTTTAACTTTCAAAAAGAAAAAAATATAGAAAACAACTGTTTCCATAACTATTTTACAAAACAGTTTTAAGAACAAAAAAATCCAAAACACAATCAAACAGACCCGTAACTTTTTAGACATTCGAGTATTCCGAAGAGTCATTGGGAAGAGAAGCTTTGAAAGCCAAGCAGGCCATACGCCAAAGAGAATAGCAATTGGTTTTTGGGAAAATATACTCTTATGTTGTATGAGAGAATTTTCTCTCCTACACATACATCAATTTCCGTGTTATTTTTTTATTTTATTTTTCTTTTTATATAGTGGGTGAGTCCCACACATGATTATCTCTATTATATGAGAGAGTTCTCTCATATTGCATGAGATTAATAAAGCCCTTGGTTTTTTCATTCACGGTCGATTAAAGGTAAAACTATTATCTCTCTTTTCTTGGAGTTTGGTATTGAATGCTACATTCACTCACCTCTTACCTTAGGCCTTCTCTGGTTTTAAGGTAAATATATAATGGGTCTGTTTGATTTCTGTTTTGGAAAACAGTTTTTTAGTTTTCATAACAAAAAAACTAAAAAACTTATTTGGTAAGACCTATTTTGTAAAAAATGTTTTGAAAACTATTACTGTGGAAGAATTTTTTTACTATAACAAACCCCAATTTTTGGAAAGAGGGATTGGATTTCCCAAATACATACCCTACCTTATTTTTCAAATAGGTTATCGTAGTAGACTCTTCAAACATACTAGAATAAATTAGGAGAAATAAATTTTCAAAGTCAAGAGTGACATGGTACAAAGTACAAACAAGTAAGACCTTCACTATAACAAGTTTTTTTTTTTAATATATATTTCAAACACTAAAAGAAGAGAAGTTATGAAACTATATTATGTTGATGTTAACATCTTGCTGGTGGTCAATGTAGACTCTCTTTGATTTTTTTAAGTTAAATTCAATGTAGAATTTACGGTACAAACCATCGAGCCTTTGATGCCATTTCATGTAAAAGTGGGTGGACCCTATGTGAGTAGAAGAGAAAGAAACAGAAAAAGTGAGTATCACCCATTTTATGTTAAAGTAGGTGGACCTTATGAGTAGAAGAGAAAGAAACAGAAAAAGTGAGTATCACCCATTTTATGTAAAAATGGGTGGACCCTATATGAATAGTCGGTTACTTCCTTAACAAGCTTGGTGCATATGATCTATATGCTCCAACTTGAGGGGAAGTGTTGTAAATGATAGTTTAGAATAGTAGTATAGAAGTCCCACATCATGTATATCTCTTTGTATTTTCTTTCTTTTAAGTTATATAATAGACTCTCCGCTGTGTAGTTGAAACACACGGATTACTTATAAATCTCTTTGTTCTTGATATTCAACAACATTTATGGTTCAGAGCAAGTTACAAAGTGACTTGAGTATAATTAAAATCTCATCGTTTCTTTTTCATCTAGTTGAATTGTATTACTCAAAATGTTTTTTCTATTACTCAAAGTGACAGAAGGGTCTAGCGGCTAGTAAATCAATTTTGGATCAAGTATTCTCTTTAAGTATCTATGAATTAGATAACTTGAGGTAGCAGATCACCTTACAAAACTATTAGCCAATGAGGTGGTGTGTATGCACACTGACAATGTAATTGTAAGAGAGAGATTAGGCTTTATCTCCTATTTATAGAGTTTACTGTGTATATTAAAATTTTGAGGCTTGCAGTCCATAAGCCCAACTATGTGATTGTATAGCTGTCATCTGGTTGCTCTTTATTGGACTTTTAGATATATGTATTAATGGTCCATCTGTGGCTGTTCGTGCAGAAGAGACGAATTATGATTGTGTGGATATTCACTGCTCATATGTTACCTTACTTCTATCATAGACCTTATGTTCCGAAAATTTCTTGCATTTGTAAGCTTTCTTCAACTTTTTACTGTCCAATATTGCGGGCAAGATATAGTAATAGTCTTTCTCTCTTACAGGGCATTAAAGAGATAACAAATCGTGCCCATATTGGTGTGAAGAGAATGGGAGAACTTGACACCAGACCATTCCGTGAAGCTATGAAGAGAAGATATAATGAGGAGGAAGCTGAAGAGAGAGCTTCAGAACTGTGTTCATTGTGGGAAGAGTATCTGAAGGACCCAGATTGGCATCCATTCAAAGTTATCATAATTGAAGGGAAAGAAAAGGTGTGTCTTTGCTAAACATATAGATATCCTGAAATCTAGGCTAGACTATTTGGCCTTCTGAACCTGTAATTCTTTCACCTAGTGTTATCCTAGGCATTCTTTATATTTATTCTTTCACTTTAGGATATATGGTATAAAGTGACTTGAAGTCTCTTTTCATGTTTGTTTGTTGTCATCAAAACTCTTGCATCTTTTGTATTCTTCGTTTTGAATGCTTTAGTTTCACAAATATGGGATAGGATATTCTTACTATCCAATTTTTCTACTACCACTTTAATCATCATTGGATTCAAAAGTAATTTTTTTTTCTCTCTCTTCATTCGATTTTTCCTCTAATCCAATGGTGATTAGAGTGGTAGTGGAATGGTAGTAGAAAAAATGGGTAGTAAGAATATCCTACCCCCACAAATATCACTTGTACCTGTTTCCCATTCCTAACATGTCCTGAGATACATGAAAATCATTATGCCACCATAAAATTAATTGCCCCTTTAATTCATTTTAATCTACAATCATACAGCATTGTTTCTCTAATTTATTTGGTTTAACTTCGAACGCTTACACTTTGTTATCTGGCTTCATGCATTTCTCATTTCAGGAAATTATTAAAGATGACGATGAAAAGCTGAATGGGCTGAAAAAAGACCTGGGTAAAAGGGCATATAATGCAGTAGTGGCAGCTTTAACAGAGATAAATGAATATAATCCTAGTGGGCGTATCATAACCTCAGAATTATGGAACTATGGAAAGGGAAGGAGAGCAACTGTGCAAGAAGGAGTACAATTTCTGTTGAAACAATGGAAAGTACATAAACGCAAGAGAGGAATGATGTGAAGGTTTGTATGTAATTATATAATGTGTTTAGGTTACTGCATTTTTCTTTTAAACTCTATAGCTAGTGGCTAGAAAGAAAAATATCTTAAAGGCTGGTTAATATGTGGCTGGCTATTAAATAATGATGGTAGCTTAGTTGGCGCATGGGAGCTGAACAACTAGGGTGAGAGCATATGTTCAATCCTCCCTAGTATCATATTTTGGAGGAGTTTAAAGCTTTAATCCTGGACCCGTCCTGAACTCTGGAATAGTGCATAGGAAACCTATGGGATTACCGGGGGAGAAATCCAAAAAAATAAAATAAAAAATATGGGGCTGGCTTAGTTACTTACCATCTAGGATACTTCTTTTCACATGTAATTACTTGTTGATTTATAGAATTCAGAAGGTTCCTCCGTGAGCCGGCTTGGCTCAGTGGTAAGCATGCTTACCGTGATGTCTAAGGTCCCGGCTTCGACTCGGCCTCTCCGCAAAAGCGGGGGTAAGGCTTGACTCGTATGTCCTTCCCCATACATTCACGAGTGGGTATTGAACTGGATCGGCCCTTAGAAGGTTCCTGCGTCCTCTTTTCCTTTTATGATTACTGTTACTATTTCAATCAAATATCATATAATTAATATGGATTGTATTGCTTAAAGTTTGATGCTCGTTACAGGAATTAACATTATTACATTCGGAGAGGGAATTATGCATCGCAGCCGGGTAGCATGCATCCATATTTGGAGAGCTGCAAACCTAATGGTTGTGTATGGAAATTTCTGATGATGTTATGTTATTTAATTTCGCTTGACATTTGGCTTCTGTGGGCTTGAGAGAAGACATTGATGTTACAGCTTGTATAACTATATTATTTAGCTTTCATTTTTAACATGTCTCTTTGAGTAATTAACATTTGGGTTTTATAAGAGTTACGTTATAGGAAGAGTGATTGTGTTATGTTATAGAGATTTGTTTTGCGTGTTAGTTTTTTTTTTTTTTTGCTGCGGACCCCATAAAATGTTGTGTGTGTAGGAATTTTTGTGTGGTAATGTTAACGGTTTAAACCCTTAACATTTTAGTATAAATATTACCATTTTAGTATTAACATTTTTTTTGCTGCGAGCCTCACAAAATGTTGTGTGTATAAGATGATTGTTAGATATAAAAATCAACCGTATCGCTTTCATGGTTTGGTGGTCAATAATAGTTTTGATCCTACTTTCCTTTGTAATTTCAACATAAGAGAAACCAACGTGTATGTTGAACACATTTTAAGTCTAAAATGTGATTCCGTGATGAAGCGCCATGAAATATAAGAACTATTTGAGTTGTCACGTAATAGTTTTAAGCTTTGGAAGTATTGAATTTTGTATCGTTCAATGACTATAGTTCTCTACGTGCTGAAACTAAAACTTTCTTACATCAATATGTAAAATTAGGTTAAATTTGTATTGAAGGTTAAATTAGGTTAAAGTAGGTGGACCTTATGAGTAGAAGAGAAAGAAACAGAAAAAGTGAGTATCACCCATTTTATGTAAAAATGGGTGGACCCTATATGAATAGTCGGTTACTTCCTTAAACATTGTTCTTTTGTGATGATGATAAAGACAAACTAGATAAGAGAGAGATAAAAGTGTGTATAATTTTTAAATGAGCAATTATGAACTTATGATCAAATAACATGGCCGCATGACCACTTTTTCACAAGATATGATCAAAATCCATACACACGGATTTGGATCCTCTAATATGGAAAAGTGGTCATGTGATCATGTTATCTGATCACAACCACTCATTGATGATGAGATAAAAGAGAAAAGTGTACAATTTTTAAATAAGTTATTATAATCAAATAACATGATCGCATGACCATTTTTTCACATGAGAGATCCAATTGGATCCTCTCATGTAGAAAAGTGGTCATGTGATCATGTTATTTGATCACTACCACTCATTGATAATGAGATAAGACAAAGAAAATTGTATGATTTTTTTTTGGTGAAATTGTATGATTTTTAAATGAGTGATTATGATCAAATAACATGATCACATGATATTTTTTCACATGGACCCACATCCATTATTTTGTCAACCACGTATGTTAAGTAATTAATTACCTTTTACCCGAAAGAGTAGCCAAAACTAAAGGGGCGTGACTCATTAGGTACTGACACGTGGCCCAAAAGGTCAACAATTTGACTGTAAAACTTTGGACGTTCATAACTTTTAACTCGGGTGTCCGAATTAGGTAAGAAAAAATTTGATTCCATATAAATTTTTGAGATCTACGCAATGACACCTCATTTGGCATGTTTTGTCTCTCACAAAAAAGTTCATATTTTTTCCCTTGATAAAATCATTTTGACAAAAAAAAATCATAAAAACATAAAGTCGTAGTGATAAATCGATATTTTAACAACTATGATTAAAACTGTATTTGTTTAATGGATGGCTTATACGATGCCTATATTAACAACTATGATTAACAACAATCAACATCTACTCTGACAATCGATCTCTTCTTTTAGTGAAAAAATGGTCATGCGATCATGTTATTTGATCATGACCACTCATTTAAAAATTGTACATTTTTCTCTCTTATCTCATCATCAATGAGTGATTGTTTTCAGATAATATGATCACGTGACCACTTTTTCATATTAGAGGATCCAAATCCGTGTGTATGGATTTGGATTCTCTCATGTGAAAAAGTGATTATGCAGCCATGTTATTTGATCATAACTGCTCATTTAAAAATTATACACACTTTTCTTTCTCTCTCTCCCTCATCTAGTTTGTCTTTATCATCATCACAAAGGAACAATGTTTAAGGAAGTAACCGTCTATCCATACAGGGTCCACCCATTTTTACATAAAATGGGTGATACTCACTTTTTCTGTTTCTTTCTCCTCTTCTCCTAGGGTCCACCCATTTTTACATAAAATGGGTGACAAGCCAAACACGTCCAAAACCGAATCACTGATGATCAACATCAAAGTGGCGGTTTTTTCTCACCTGAAAACACCCAAACAAGCTTGGAAAACAGCCGTGACGAAGGTTGTTGTGAAAATCAAATGAAGAAACAACGTCAGGTCATCTTCTGGGTCTGCCACAGTTGATATAGTGTGTTCGATAAGCATTGATGATGATGTTAATGTTCCCACTGCCACGTGCCTTGAGCTCCCAAAAATAGCATACACAAGAGGTGGGACAAAGCTGGAATCTGATATATGTAAAATACACTTGAATCCAATCATGAACCAACGAAAATAGTGTATGAACTGTAATCATTGATTCAAGTGATAAAATTGAATTAATTGAGTTTCCAATGAAACAGTTGAAAATAAATGGTGTAAGGAATGAATAAAGAAATTAAAGAAGTACAAAAAGTATAATAATTAAATTGATTAGTTTCTTACAAAGGCCAATGAGGGGAGGAATGTTGGCAAGTTTGGCATAGCTAATGCCTTGAGGGATGGCAAGACTTGTGATGGTGAGGCCAGCAATCAAGTCAGAGATAAAGAAGCGCAAATTGTAATTTGCTAGCCATTCGAAGATTGGGATGAAGTATTGCACCCTTTTGATGAACCTTTGTGATGGCTTCTCCTCGTTCTTGAATTGCCTGAAGGGATCATCAGGGAAGAACGTTTTTTTCGACCCAGATTTGAGTTTTGTGAAAAACCCTCTTTGGGTTGAGAAGTTAACCCTATGATGATGATGATGATCAGCCTCGTGGTTACCCCTGGAACCTATGGTTTGTCCCCGCAAAACACAAGAAAGAAAAATCACTATTTAAGGTGCCAACTCAAGTTTGGTGAGTGATGCCGTGTGGTTACAAATGTGTGTATATATAGTTATTTGATTGTGTTCTGATTTTTTTGTTCTTAACACTGTTTTATAAAATAGTTATGGAAATAGTTGTTTTTTATATTATCTTTTTCTTTTTCGAAAGTTGAAAACTAAAATAGAAAACAAAAATAACTCAGACATGTTCTCTAAATTTGATGCTAAAAACAAAAAAAAAATAGTTATAGTTTTCAAAACATTTTTTACAAGGGGACGGTTATACTTACCACCAAGTAAGTTTACCACCCTTACCACCAATCTCATCATCGTTAGATTAAAATTAAATCTAACGGTTTATAATTATCCCTTATAATCCTAATTTTTACTCTCATCCCCTCTTCATCTCTCTAGGTTTTGATCTGCACATCTCTCTTTAGGTTTAAGATCTGCATACCCCTCTATCTCCAAATTCTTTGAAGATGAGTTCCCATTTGTTAAAGTAATACAAAAATTCACATCCAGCGTACATACAGCAATTCGTCAATATATGTTTACTGAATGAAAGTGGATACAAATTTTTTACGAATCGGAAAACACAAATTCAAACCGTGCGTGATGTATGTTGCTCAGAGACAATGGAAAGAATTGCGATTTCATATTACTCAGAGACTCAGTAATCAATGATATGAAAGCATATTGTTTGCGATTTCATAAATTTATTCAGTGACGATGAAAAGAATTAATTCATGTGTCCGATTATTTGTCCTAGTGAGATATTTTTACTGGAATTGAAGATCAAAAAACTATAACAATAAAGAGAGGATGAGAGAGTTGATTCCCAAACCTAGAGAGCGAGAGATGTGCAGATCCCAAACTTAGATAGACATAGAGAGGATGGAAGAGAAAAAATTAGGATTATAAGGGATAATCATGAACAGTTAGATTTAATTTTAATCTAACGGTGATCAGATTGGTGGTAAGGGTGGTAAACTTACCTGGTGGTAAGTATAACCATCCCCTTTTTACAAAACAAGTATTTCCAAACGAGTTTTTTATTTTTTTGTTCTGAAAACTAAAAAATGTTTTTAAAAATAACAATCAAACAGGGCCAATTTCTCTTAATTTATTCTAATATGTTTGAGGCGTCTTCTACGGTAACCTATTTGACAAAATAAGGTAGGGTATGTATTTGGGAAATCCAATCCCTCTTTCCATAAATTGGGATTTTTTATAGTAAAAAAATTCTTCCTCCAGGGGAGTATATTCATCTTTGAATATTGTACGGGACACATAAACACACAAAATTACATACTCTAAAACCACATGTTTGGTTGGCAGGGTATAAATCTTTGGTACAACTATTGTACCCAAGTGGGTACAACTTTTTTGCATTTTAAAAAAAAATAACATTTTTCAATCATGTTGCACTTTTTCCAAAAGTGGAAAAAAGTTGTACCCACTTGGGTACAACAGTTGTACCAAAGATTTATCTGTTGGCGAGAGAGAATAGAGAGCGGGAAGCAAGCGATCAAGCATCAGTATTGAGGGGGATGCATTTAATATCAAACTCAAAGAATAGAGATAATATTTTTACCTTTAAACCATAGAAGGCCTTACGTAAGTGGTGAGTGGATGTAGCATTCAATACCAAACTCCAAGAAAAGAGACATAACAGCAGGGGTGTGCAAAATAACCAAAAAACTAAACCGAACCATGAACCGAACCCGAACCTTTCTTAAAATAACCGGTTTTTGAAATCCGGTTCATGAACCGAACCAGTTTTTAAAGAACCAGTTCATGAACCGAACCAGTTTAAGAACTGAACCATTTTGAACCGAACCGTTTCCGAACCGAACCATTTTCAAACCAAACCAAATTGATTTTTATAACTTTATTTTTTTTTCTTTTCAAAAGAGGGTGGACCCAAACCGATTCCGAACCGAACCACTTCTTAACCAAACCAGTTTTGAACCAAACCGAATCACTTACGAACCGAACCATTAAACCATTTCGGTTCGATTTTTCAAAAAATCTGGTTCGGTTCCACCCATGCACATACCTAGATAACAGTTTTACCTTTAATCAACCGTTATTGAAAAAACCAATTGTTATTCCCTCTGGCGTCTGGCCTGCTTGGCTTTCAAAGCTTCTCTTCCCAATGACTCTTCGGAATACTCAAATGTCTAAAAAACTACCTTACACACTCTTTCTCTCCAAGTTATATTTCAAATATGTTCTGACACTCACTCCCTTTATAAGGGAATAAAAATAGGTTTTAAAAAAGGTATTTGCATTCATCATTTAACATGACACACATAACATTTTGTGGGGCCCACATTTTTTGAAGGAAAAAAAAAACTAAGGCACGCAAAACGAATCTCTATAACATTACACAATCATTTTTCCTACAACATAACTCTTATAAAACCCTTTAAATAATTCCTAAAACATTAATATTGATGGGTTTAAGCCCAAATTATTAAGAAAAGGAAAATATAATGAGTCAACTATAAGTCGCAATGAGTTGACAATGAATATGAAATACAAGCCATACCCAATAAAAATCAAGTAATTCAATAAATGGCATGTGACACAAAAAGTCAACAGTTTGGCTGTAAAACTTTGAAAGTCTATAACTCTTAACTCAAGTTTCTGAATTACGTATTTGTTTTTTATTCCACAGTACTTTTCGAGATGTACGCAATGATTATCTCATTTGGTATATTTTGTCCCTCACAAAAAAGTTCAAATTTACAACAATGATACTATAAGAACGTTTAAACCCAGATTAATAAAGAGAAAATCACTGTTATGATTAGAAACATTCATAGTAAAGATCCTTGTGATTATGGTACCATTGCGTTACTTATTGAAAAAGTTCGAATTCACAAAAAATTACCTAATTTGTATACCTGAGTCAAAATTTATGGACTTTCAAAGTTTTAGGAGAGACACACGCCCCACTAGAGGTGTGACTCACCAGGTGCTGACACGTGGCACAAAAAGTCAATAGTTTGATCGTAAAACTCTGGAAGTCCATAACTTTTGACTCGGGTGTTCGAATTAGATAATTCTCTTTGATTCCACACAACTTTTTGAGATCTGTGCAATGAGATCTCATTGAAAGGGAATTGGTGAAAAAAATCCGAAACTTTGGATATTTTATCGTAAAATTTCGGAAGACCATAACTTTGTCCTTGGGTTCCTGAATTAGGTTCTTTTTATTTTACATAATTTTTTTAGATGAACGTGTTGGCAAGTCCCGTAGAGGACTTGGTCAATTTTTTTTTTTCAAAAAAATGCTTCCTTGTGCTCCGTTTTTCATATTTTATATCTGAGAGTATAAACAATATTATTTAAGTTGAAGTTTCATCTCCCGTAAATATAATTTCAATTTGCAACAATGATACCATAATTATAAGGATCTTTACCAGGAATGTTTCTAATCATAAGAGTGATTTTCTCTTTATTAATCTGGGTTTAAACGTTCTTATAGTATCATTATTGTAAATTTGAACTTTTTTGTGAGAGACAAAATATGCCAAATGAGGTGTCATTGCGTAGATCTCAAAAATTTATATGAAATCAAATTTTTTCTTACCTAATTCGGACACCCGAGTTAAAAGTTATGGACGTCCAAAGTTTTATAATGAAATTGTTGACCTTTTGGGCCACGTGTCAGTACCTAATGAGTCACGCCCCTTATGAGAAGTGTCTTTCACATCAAACATGCCCCCTCTGAGGAGTGTCTCTCTGTAACCGGTCACGCCCTCTGTAGAGCGTGTTTAAGTGTTATAGATTTGTAGTTACATTTAAAATGACTATATTTTCGAAAATATTTATTAAAAAAATGATATTTACATTTTTTTGCCTTAGTTGAGTTTCTTATAAAGGCAAATGATGGGAGGAATGTGGGCAAGTTTGGCATAGCTAATGCATCGAGGGATGACAAGGCTTGTGATGGTGAAGCCACCGATTTAGTCAGAGATAAAGAGGCACAAATTGTAATTTGATAGCCATTTGAAGATTGGGACAGAGTATTGCTCCCCTTTGATGAACCTTGGTATAGGTAATGCCTTGAGGGATGACAAGGCTTGTGATGGTGAAGCCAGCGATTAAGTCAGAGATAAAGAGGCGCAAATTGTAATTTGATAGTCATTTGAATATTGGGACAAAGTATTGCACCCCGTTGATAGACCTTCGTGATGGCTTCTCGTCGTTCTTGAATTGCCTGAAGGGATCATCAGGGAAGAACGTTTCTTTCAACCTAGTTTTCATGTTTGTGAAAAACCCTCTTTGGGTTGAGAAGTTAACCCTATAATGATGATCGTCAACCTCCTGGTTACCCATGGTTTGTCCCTGCAAAGCACAAAAAAAGAAAAATAACTAGTTAGGGTGCCAACTCAATATTGGGGTCTGGTGTGTGAGGCCAAGTGATTTCAAATGTGTGTGTATATATAAGCCTTTAGTATTGGCTACTCTTTCGAGTAAAAGGTAATTAATTACTTAACATACGTGGTTGACAAAATAATGGATGTGGGTCCATGTGAAAAAATATCATGTGATCATGTTATTTGATCATAATCACTCATTTAAAAATCATACAGTTTCACCAAAAAAAATCATACAGTTTTCTTTCTCTTATCTCATTATCAATGAGTGGTAGTGATCAAATAACATGATCACATGACCACTCTCATGTGAAAAAATGGTCATGCGATCATGTTATTTGATCATAACCACTTATTTAAAAATTGTACACTTTTCTCTCTTATCTTATCATCAATGAGTGGTTGTAATCAGATAACATGATCACATGACCACTTTTTCATATTAGAGGATCCAAATCCGTGTCTATGGATTTGGATCATCTCATGTGAAAAAATGGTCATGCGGCCATGTTATTTGATCATAAGTTCATAACTGCTCATTTAAAAATTATACACACTTTTCTCTGTCTCTTATCTAGTTTGTCTTTATCATCATCACAAAAAAACAATGTTTAAGGAAGTAACCGACTATCCATATAGGGTCCACCCATTTTTTACATAAAATGGGTGATACTCACTTTTTTTGTTTCTTTCTCGTATACTCATAGGGTCCACCCACTTTAACATAAAATGGGTGATACTCACTTTTTCTGTTTCTTTCTCCTCTACTCATAAGGTCCACCCACTTTTACATGAAATGGCATCAAAGGCTCGATGGTTTGTACCGTAAATTCTACTTTGAATTTAACTTAAAAAAATCAAAGAGAATCTACATTGACCACCAGCAAGATGTTAACATCAACATAATATAGTTTCACAACTTCTCTTCTTTTAGTGTTTGAAATATATATTAAAAAAAAAAAACTTGTTACAGTGAAGGTCTTACTTGTTTGTACTTTGTACCATGTGACTCTTGACTTTGAAAATTTCTTTCTCCTAATTTATTCTAATATGTTTGAAGAGTCTACTATGACAACCTATTTGAAAAATGAGGTAGGGTATGTATTTGGGAAATCCAATCCCTCTTTCCAAAAATTAGGATTTGTTATAGTAAAAAAATTCTTCCTTCTGGGGAGTATATTCATCTTTGAATATTGTACGGGACACATACGCACACACAAAATTACATACTCTAAAACCACATGTTTGCTTGGCAAGAGAGAATAGAGTGGGAAGCAAGCAATCAAGCATCAATACTGAGGGATGCATTTAAGACCAAACTCAGAGAATAGAGATAAATTGGGTCTGTTTGATTGTGTTCTGATTTTTCTGTTCTTAAAACCGTTTTGTAAAATAATTATAGAAATAGTTGTTTTCTATATTTTTTTCTTTTTGTAAGTTAAAAACCAAAACAGAAAACAAAAACAACTCATACATGTTTTCTAAACTTGATTTTAAAAACAAAAAAACAGTAATAGTTTTCAAAACATTTTTTACAAAATAGGTCTTATCAAACGAATTTTTTAAATTTTTTTTTCTTTCGAAAACTAAAAAACTGTTTTCCAAAACAAAAATCAAACAGACCCATAATATTTTTACCTTAAAACCAGAGAAGGCCTTAGGTAAGTGGTGAGTGAATGTAGCATTCAATACCAAACTCCAAGAAAAGATAGATAACAGTTTTAACTTTAATCGACCGTGAATGAAAAAACCAAGGGCTTTATTAATCTCATGCAATTGGAGAGTACACTCTCATGCAATAGAGATAATTATGTGTGAGACTCACCCACTATAGAAAAAGAAAAAAAGAATAAAAAAGTAACACGGAAATTGATGTATGTGTAGGAGAGAAAAACCAATTGCTATTCTCTCTGGCATCTGCCGTGCTTGGCTTTCAAAGCTTCTCTTCCCAATGACTCTTCGGAATACTCGAATACTCGAAACTACTGGGAATTGCAATTCACACTTGGTAGTGTTTGGTTCAGGATTTTGGTTTACTTCCCCATCTATCTAAGTTTGGTATTATAGGTTGTCTTTGTTTGGTTCAAGAGAAATGAAAATTTACCCAGCCAACCATGTTCCCCAGCCTTCCAAGTTCACGTGCAAAGAAGTAAACAAAACACTGTTCAATTTGTCCATTTGCAACGTGGTATTTGTGTTTAGATGGGTAAGTGGCCAAAAGTTATTTTATTTTGTGACAAAGTTACCCTCCTCTAACTACGTCTTCTTCTTACTAAAATATATGGCCAAAATTTCTATCCATGCTTTCTTACAAGTTGTAAATGGAATGATTATTTTTGTCATTTCAACCTATTTTCCTATTATCATTTTATTTTCAACGAGACTCATGAAATTTAACCCAATTTATCTGGTAAAAATTTGGGTAACTAAACAACTTTTTTTTTAAAGTTTCCTACCAAACTCACTTTCCTACCATATTTATATTAATTGCATTTACCTAAAAAAAAAATCTACCCAACCAAACACCCCTAAGAAACAAGTAGAGATAACAAAGAGTAAACTAGTGATCAGGGATAAAATAGAATAACGAGAGAGATAATGGGTTTTGGTAATTTTTGTGTTCCTCTATATTCGGCATTTTTACTCGGTTTTCCTAATCATATGCTTCCGCTGACAGCCATACCCTCATCATAAATATGGGTAAAGTGTGTGTCATTTTAAAGGATGTAAAATTATGTTATTTTAAGTGAGAGAAAGAGACAAATAAAAGAGAAGAGAGAGTTGACAAAAAAAATAAATGTGTGGATCCCACCTCTTTGTGATAGTGAAAAGATATAAGTTGTATCATTTAAAAGGATAAACATTTTTTCTTATAAATAAACAACTTCTGATATGATGTTTGTGGGTTATGTTTATCTCATTTTACATGAGATAAACAATTTTTCTACACACATAAAAAGAGGCCGGGTCTTACCACTCTTTTTTTTTCTCTTCTCTTACATGTGGGTCTCACACGTACTTTTATTTCTACAATATGAGATAATTTTTTCCTATTACATAAGAAAAATATATCTCAATGTTATTTATATATAGAGAATCACCAACTGCATGAATAGTGTCTATATTATTGACATTGACCGAGGGACAAACACTGTGATGATGAAGTGGTCTTAACTCTTCCATAGACTAAGTTACCCATAATATACGATGGGTTTTATAAGAGTTATGTTGTAGGAAAAGTGATTGTGTTATGTTATAGAGATTCATTTTACGTGCGTGAGTTTTTTCTTTTTTTGCTGCGGGCCCCACAAAATATTGTGAGTGTAAGAAAATTTTTATGGTCATATTAAATGATAGGTGATAAACTCATGTACGATTGTTGATTTGCTAAAGTTGTTACACTTGAATTTGTTACAATTTGTCATGGTGTGTTACATTATGGTTGTTTATTTTAGTTGGATATATATTTGGTGCAGTATTTTATTAATCTATTTTTGTGAAATTGCTGCATCACTTCCTTCCTTTTATGGGTTATAATGTCTTTCAATATGTTGACGGTCTATGTTGGAATTCAATTATTATTATTATTATTATGGAATTGCATTAAAATTAGTGTTGTTAAAATCGAGATTTTAAATAAGATCAGAAGAGATTAAAAAATCGTAAAACTTAAAATCGTAATGTAAAAAAATCCTAAAAATGTAAAAGCGTTTAGAATATTGATAAAATCATTTTGACAAAAAAATCGTAAAAACTATGATTAACAACTATGATAAAATCGTAGTGATAAATCGATATTTTAACAACTATGATTAAAACTATATTTAATTAATGGATGGCTTATACAATGCCTATATTAACAACTATGATTAACAACAATCAACATCTGCTCTGACAGACGACCTCAACCAATATATGAAAACCATCAAGGAGGAGAATTGACCAATTATTTTCATTTTATCTAAAATTACTGAGATCGTCATCGGTGTTAAAAAATCAATACCTATTTTATTCCCTAGCTGTTATAAGTTGATGCTTGAGATTAATTGATGGAAACCATTTCATTAAATATTTTGTTGTGTTTCATGAGCAATATTCTGAATGCCCAGTAATTTCTTTTCCTTTCTCAATAATTTTCTGTTAAGTGTGAATTGCAATTCCCAGTAGTTTCATGTGATCTTGGCAATGACATCCACATAGTTTTGCAATTCCAATCACAATGTTTTGTACATAATATTGACGGAAAACGCAAGCTGGCAATTCAAATCAAGGTAAGCCCCTAGGCCCTCCATTATACCAATAAAGACAAGAGAATGAAGCTTGGTGGGTCCCAAAATCTCCCACCTCTTCGTTATTTGATTCTTGTGGGTTAATGTGGCTGAAGCTTTCATTGATCAAGTGAAATCAATGAAATTAGAAAAAAATATTGGACAGCTTTTGCATAAGTTATGGACATAAAGGTAGTTTACCCAAGTCCAAAATTTGTTTTTGTAAGAATTTGTTCACACCGAGGCCTGTGACACTAGTTTTCGTTTGGTATACTTACTATATAACACAAGATATGTTGTGCAGTGTTTCCAAAAAAAAAGATATGTTGTGCAGATTAGTCTCATTCCCACTGCTGTTGTGATGATCTTCAAAAGCCTTACGGAAACTTTTATTTGTGGAAGTACAGTAGTGGACCATAGGAAGTGTCAAGGATGGATGATAACCTTCTTAAAAGTGTTTTTTTTTTTTTTGTTATTTTTAATTATGGGAACAAAAATAATTAAAAAAATTGGTTTATAAAATTAGTTTATTTTTTTGTTCCATAGAATGATGTCTGGAATATAAATTGACACAAATAAGAAATAAATTTGTTTCTTGATACATTATTTATAAAATACAGATATCATATAATGTATTATCAGCAGTAAATACACATTCTACCTAAGTGTGGTGGCTCATTTGGTAGCATGGGGTCTGAGTGGTGGGAGAGGACATCAGTTCGAATCCCACCAAATACCATATGGGGAGGGGCATAAGTACCGTAATCTTTGGACTCGCACCCGAACTCTGGATTAGTCTTCAAACATTTTTTTTTCAGTAATTATTTTTAAATATAAAAATAAAATAAAAATTTATTCTCAGGTACAATAATAGAAAATATAATCATTTTCATGCACACACTTAATCATAAGGAAATATATAGAGAGAGGTTTTTTATGGTCGGTGAATGAGATTATTTTATTTTGCATTTTTTCTTTTAAAAAATACTTTTCTAGAGAACTTTAAGAGAAAATCGAAATCATTTCTCTAAATATATAAGGATAAAGTTGCCTAAAAAAAATTATCCTCACCCCTGTACTCAGTGGTGGAGTTTTAAAAGTAGTGATTTTTATTCTAAGCATACATTTATTTAATAAAAGTCTGATTGTTCATACTTCATATTCGCACTCTAATTGGTCAATCGTTGGAGCCCAAAGCATATACCCCTACTCCCTAGGCCCTAATCTCTCAAAGTACTAAGGTGTTGTTTATTTATTAAAAAATTAAATTAAAAAAATCGGTGATTCTGTCTACGCGATTTCGTTTCTTTTTCAAGTATTAAAAATCGGTGATTCTGTCTACACGATATCGTTTCTTTTTCAAGTATTAAAAAAATCGGCGATTCTGTCTACGCGATTTCATTTCTTTTTCAAGTATTAAGACACCTTTCTTGCGTCAACGCGTGACGCGTCTTTCTTTAATTGTGGAACAACAATTGATGACAAAAGATGTTCTCCTGTGATTTATAAAGCACATTCCATTTATAATATAAAAATTTCAGAAGTTATTCTTTCGACTCTGTGCCATTTCCAT
>JAVKPL010004109.1:0-21584 GCA_032173675.1 Gastrolobium villosum
GGCTTCAAATTTCGTCTCCCATTGAAGAGGAGGACGAATCCAAGGAGCAACACTATGAGCTCTGGAAGCAGAATGAAGATTATCTAGAGATTTCACATCATAAGTCTTTGTCAGAAATAAAATTGAGAATTTCAGAAAAACATTTCTCATGTCTTTTGAAATTAATTTCATGAATTTCCTTATTACGCCATAACCAAATGAACAGCAACCAACATAAGAAACACATATAAAAGCATTCAATATTTTCAATTCGACCTAGAGTTGTTTTTTCGAAGATAATGTTATCTGAGTGCGCTTTTTTTTTTTTTTTAATGTTTGTATCCAGACGTATCTAATCAGAGTACTTTTTCTAGAAGCTTGTAGTATTATAGTCGATTGACAAGTGCTCTTAATTTAGGTCATTGCACCTTTTGCTTTTCATTTTAACCCCCATGAGAAACACATATAAAAGCACGAGACAAAAATAAAAGGGAAAAAAATTGAAAATCTTAGGAAAGACTCTTAAGTTGATCAAATGGGACCCTAATTCCCCAATTCGAATTTTTTTTTTCATTTTTTGTTTTCTAAGCTTTTAAAGCTTCCGGAATGAGCTCCGAAAAGCAACAACGAATTTCAAATTTGATTCCCAATGTTTATACCTAGAGCCTTTATATTAAGCCTTGCCCCGAGCCTTTATGTTAAGCCTTGCCCTTGGACAAAATGGTAAGGCACATCCTTATATTTTTAGGGTTTTATTAAGAGAAATTTTATTTTCTATTCTCACTTCAACTTTTGTATTTTATTTTTTTTCTATTTTCTTTTTATAAAAATAAAGTGATATCCACCATTTGTTACGAGAGTGGGAGAAAATTTTTATCTCACGTGATATAAGAAAAATAAAACCCGTGTTTTTATCAAATAAGATATAGGAAAATATTTCTACAATTAATGCAGTAAGTTATCTACATTTACTCCAAAACGACGTCGTTTTGATATTAAAAGATTAAAAAATTATAATTATAAAGACTACAAAAATCCTAAAATAAATTAAAATTATAAAAACATCATAATTTCCACTCAAAACGACGTCGTATTGGACTTACTACAAATAACTTATCTGCGGTAAGAATAAGATAAGCTACCAAATAAAATAAAATAAAAATTAAGCAAGAGGAACCCGGAAACACGAAAAGTGTGATTTAAATATAAAGGTGATTGGACTTGCTCCTTTGTCAAAAAAGAAAAAAATTATAAGATATGGATCAAAATAATTATAAAAGTGACATATTTAGTAAATAGTTAATCAAATACTTGGTACAAAATTATAAAAACAGTCAGGTGAGAACTTTTAGTTTTCAATAATGAATATATATCGTGGGATTGACTTGAATAATAAAATTTCATATTCCTATTTTTAATTTTAAAAATATTTATACATATAAAATAATATCTATGCATATAAAATCAGAACCAAATAAAAAAGTAAAATTCAAAATTCAGACATAACCAATAAACTTTAAACAGATAAAATTAAAATAAAGAAGCTAAAATATTTTCCATCCTTATTAAAAAAAAATAGGTCAAGAGGTACCCAAAAAAGATGCTTTTAAATACATGGGCTCCATTTTATAAAAAGGTGGAGAGATTGATGAGGATGTAAATCATAGAATCAGAGCAGGGTGGATGAAATGGCACAGTGCATCTGGGTTTTTGTGTGACCGTAAAATTCCCCTTAAGCTAAAAGAAAAATTCTATAAAACGGCAGTAAGACCGACAATACTATATGGAGCGGAATGCTGGCCAGCACATAAGCAACATGAGCATGAGAAGGGAGTAGCAGAGATGAGGATGTTACGATGGATGTGTGGTTACACAAAGATGGATAAGATAAGAAATGAAGATATTCGACGAAAGGTCGGAGTAGTACCGGTTGCCGAGAAGATGAGAGAACATAGATTGAGGTGGTTTGGGCACGTGATGAGAAGGCCTCTGGATGCCCCTGTAAGAACAGAAGTTTGTTACCAAGAGCTCAACACAAAAAGAGGCAGAGGTCATCCGAAACTTACTTGGGGGAAGGTAGTAAAACAAGATTTAATGGAATGTGATATAGATTGGCGGACGGTATGTCTTAGAACGGAATGGAGAAAATAAGTATGGTGGAGGGTTAGACCCGTGGTTATTCCTATGTTCCAGATGGTCCCTTTTTAGTCCTTTTCCCCTTCATTTCCCCTTCTTCTTGTCCCTTTCTTTTTCACTTTTATTTATTTATATATATATATATTTTTTTATTTTTATTATTATTATTATTTATTATTTATTTTTTTTAATAATTTTATATCTTTCATGTGGGTTCTACTGACCCCAATTAATTTGGAATAAAGGTGATGTTGATGTTGTATTAAAAAAAATAGGTAAGGAATACGATACTGTATTAACACAAAAGCAGAGAATGAAAAAAAAATAATAATAATAATAGTTACATTCAGTCAAAAATTGAATGATACAAAACAAAATAAAAAAAACACTTAAAAATAAAATAGAAATTTTTAAAAAGACACGCCAATATGCAAAAAATATGTCTTATTAAGCTTTCAAAGAAATCAAATAATTTTTGAATAAATTATTAAAAATTAGATTTCACTAGGACAAACCGAA
Source organism: Gastrolobium villosum (assembly GCA_032173675.1). Classification (NCBI taxonomy): domain Eukaryota; kingdom Viridiplantae; phylum Streptophyta; class Magnoliopsida; order Fabales; family Fabaceae; genus Gastrolobium; species Gastrolobium villosum. Next base: position 2,635 of record JAVKPL010004109.1, read on the forward strand.
TCGGTTGCACTTCATAAAGGAGAAGATCGGTTTGAATATTTAAGGAGTATTATAATATTTTTTTTGAATTGATTTATGAAATTATGATATGATTACAATTGTTTTTGCCATAAAATTTTTATATATTATAGATATGTTTTAAAATCGGTTTTAGGGAGTGACTTTTTCAAAACATTGTACATGTCTTGACGCACTATAATTTATTTACGGGTATCATGACATTATGATTAGGGGTGGTAAATGAGCCAAGGTCCTTTAGGGGCTTTTGGCTCGACTCGTAAAGCCCTGAGCTCGTTTAATAAAAGCTCGTGTTGGAATCAGACTTGGACTTGTATAAAAGCTCGTTTAATAAAAAGGCCTCAGGCTCTAATTCAAAAGTTCGGCCTTAGAGCCTCCCAGGCTAGCCTAGTATATAAATATTTATTTATATTTTTTATACTGCTTGTAATAACTCTCTCTCTTATCAATTTATTTCACCTCATTTTATTGGTTTAACAGACTTTTTGAATGATTTTATTCTATATTATGCTATTTGGATATATATTGAATTTATGAATATTTATGGAATTACTAGTGCTGTTCTATATTATCCTTCATCCTCCTTCACACAAACAAACCCACAAAAACTCATTCGTTCCACTGTGCATTGCTCGTTTGTGTCAATTTATTTTTTATTTTTTATTTTTGTTGGTACTTTTTTTTATTTTTTATTTAGCCTGATGTTGTGGCTGCAGTGTCAACTGCTCCATGGACAGAGGACGGCAGTAAGTCAAGTATGAATATTAGAAGGCATAAAAAGAACAGACATAAATATTATATCTGACTTCAATGAAAGTCAAAAGAAAAGTGTATTATAAGCAACAGTGGTGTACAATTTATGATATGTACAATATGAGCATAGACGGACTTTGCAGTACTATGAAAAATAAACATATAACAGAGATGAGCTTATGAGATTGGTGAAATTCCAAGTATATGTGTAGTATAGTAAGACAATTATGTACAAGTGGTCTTGGTGAAGAGACTTCATCAAGGAGAGAGGTTTTGAACCTGAAGAGTTATTGAGAAAAGGGAACAGATATGCGTATGTGTGAGTTAGATACGTCATGTTTGATTAGCGGTTATGAGACCAGGACAAATGCGGTGCACTTGAATGAATTGAGATGGTTCAAGCAGAGAAGCAAATAGAATATTCGATGAGTAATCCTACGAGATTTGACCACTTGAAAGAGTGATGCTGGTAGATTGGTAATATGAGAGGTATTGAAATATGGGAGCGAATTCCATAAAAAGGTAGTGCTGACTAAACACAAGTGAGGTAAACTAATGATGAGTATATTATTATGTGTAATATGTATGAGGAAAAGTGAAGGAATCGCCATGGATGACACAAGATATATGTACCATGAAGGCACTATTGCAGTTAGTGGATGTCGACTCAAATTGGCAGACGTATCAGTGATAAATGAACAGGATGGTTGAGATGTACATTCATGCGTAAGACAGTAATGAGAATTGTAAAGAAATTATGATCTTGTGGTATATATAAGTACTACTAATAGTAGTGCGCTTATGAAAATATTGGTATTTGATATGGATTGATAGACGGAGTAAAGGTATTTTCATGGTAAAGAGATATTCTACAACCACCAAGGGTGGAAGTGATCGGGAAAATTTATGAGTTGCTCTACAGTATAGAGCGTATGTTATGTGAGCCGTAGCAGGCAATGGATTAGAACGATGGCATGATTTTATGGGTTATTGTTGTATAACAATAAGGTGAGATGGTATGATTAGTGAATGAATGAATGTAAAACTTAATGTGAAATCAAGTGATTAGTATACGAACCAAGTGACAATAAAGTGCGAAAGTAAGAGGTTAACGAAAGAACTGATGTGTAAAGTGTGCAGAGAGTGTGGAATTATGTGGTCAGCAAAAGAGATAATGTGTAATGTCAAGATGAAATTGATAAGATTAGTTAGTAAGCTGAGGTATAATGGTCAGTGCAAGAACGGACGAGTAGTTTTGAGTGCAAGGAATGATGTAGAATTTTAGTGCAAGGATTAATGTAAATTTCAGTGCAAGGATTGAGGTGAAGTAGTTCTCTGTGATTCGACGAGAATGATTAGAAGATCCCTGTGTGATGGGAAATATGATACTTATACTAAGAGATGTGAGATGTGTACAGAACTTTGAGAAAATTTAGGATTTATGGAATAGAAATTGTGTTATGAACCATGGCAAGTGAATAGTCAAAGAAAAAGAGTAAACAATCTGTGAGAAGAATAAGCAAGGAAGAGATAACGGACTATGGATTGAATGGTAACAAGACAGAAGGAACTATTAAGAGTTAGAAAACGTGTACGAAATTACGAAGAGAATGTGGATTATTATAACAATGACTATGTTATAAACCAGGTCAGAGGGGTAACCGAAACGAAAGTAAACTACCAGTGAGAAAAATGACATGAGAGAGTAAGATGAATTAAATTATATGTAACAGGTGTATATTGTACCACTACTACTAAGATTATGGGGGCAGCCCATGTGGTAATACAAAACAGTTTTGATGTTATATACAGAGGTGATACAGACACCAAATGGACTGGGTCCATGTGTGATCGGGAGTGTACGGAGTACCAGTTTTGCCGTCATATACAGATATATTATGAGTATAAGTTTCTCTGTGCACTGGGTGCATGTAATATGATTTGATAGTATGAAGATCTCAGTGGGGCCTATGTGCCAGGAGTGTATAGCTATCACTGTGCGGGTTAAGTTCCCGGAGACTAGTAGTATTTGATATGAGTAATGAGAAACGAGGAAATGTTCCACATTGGTGTATCGATTAGTATGGTAGAGATAATTTATGTAAATGCACAAAGAAGAAACATTTGGGGGATGCCTTAGAATAGGGACAGCTAGTAGTAAGTCATTTTTACGGCATGGATCATATGGGTGGATTCTCTGATCGGTGAGTCATGGCATCTGGGGCCCTTAGGACAGCAAGAGCTCGAGGGGTTAAACCTGTGAATGTTGTTACCCACTGTATTGGGAGAGTTTTTCCATATGGTTAACGCAAGATGCGAGGTTATATATTTGTAAATGGACAATAGTATGTCAGGTTTGGATATAAGAGTTGTGGCTTAGTGTGCAAGAACTTCGAAGTGTGATAGTGAAGCACTATTGTGGGTGTAAAGAAAGTTTGATGAAATAAATTTTGTCTCTAAGTGAAGTAGTAAGTTAGTTGGAACCCTCGTCTTATGACCAAAAAGGGATGATAAGTGAGTTAAAGTTGACAGAATGAGTAAGTGTCCTTCTAGGAAGGCTAGTGATGATCAAGATTTCAGGTTAAAACAGTAAAGTGTGAGCCCTAAGGAAAAGATAAATTGAAATAGAGTCAAGTGCGAACGTGTATTCATAGGTGGGAACTATAGTTGTAATTGATTACCAAGAAGTGAATAACTTGGTTTTGCTGGTAAAGTAGATTGAGAAGTGTTATATATAATCGCATATGCCACTTATAGTGGAAGTGTGTGGAAAATGCACAGTGTTGATGATGTTCTGACTAAGTACTTGTAACAGCCCGTTACGTACCGGTATTGTTAACATTGATTATGGTATTAAGCGCAGTTACAATCACAGTAATTGGGTTAATTAAATTACGGGCAAACTTTTTCCTTTCATCATATTCTCTTTTAATAACCATAACCTTTTCCGTAATCAATTAAAGCAACACTATAATTGTAAATGCCATACGCGGAAGCATCTAGCTTAACAACAACACTAAACTTTTCTTTTTATTCAACTCATTTTAAACCCATCAACTCATTCTCCTTTCTTACCAAGTTCTAGCCCTTTACGTAAGCTACGCGTGGTTTCAAACCACGAATCATTTGGAGTTCTACCCAACAAGTTATGCCCCTTTCTTTAAGTCAAGAAAAACCTGAATTTTCAAAAATTGCACTTTGGTAATCGATTACCAGTGGGTGGTAATCGATTACCACCTGTCAAAAATGAGGCAGTAGCCAAATTTTTGACCTCCTCTGTTCTGGTAATCGATTACCAAGCTTGGGTAATCGATTACCTCACATGGTAATCGATTACCAAGCCTCAGTAATCGATTACCAGTGAAGACAGTAGCCAAATTTCGTCCCCTGTTGCATGGTAATCGATTACCATGCTTGGGTAATCGATTACTATGCAGTAAAAGTGACAGATTACAGCATTTTAAGCCCAAGAAGGGTTGTGTAATCCATCCCCAACCTCTTAGTACTCCACACAACACTTAAACATACTATAATTTAGGCTCTAAGCCCTTCAAACATACATTTTCATTCAATTATGTATCATATACAAAGTCCTTAACATAATGGCCATTTTACATCAAATATGGTCCATTTTACAACATATTCACCAAGACTTCAATTACAATGAATGTGGCAATGGACAAGTCCCATGCTCACTCAAATATACAATATATTCTCATGTCCTACATATACATCATATTGAAGGATCTAACATGTATTCATGAGCTTACTAAGCATGGCATTTTCAACATGCATAGATTCATGACCTAAGTCTAAAGCATACATCATATGCAAGATGTGTCCCTATCCAATGCTCATCACATGGTGCCTCCAACATGCACCTCATGCTCCACTCTTCCAGGCTCAACCTAACCTGAAATGATGCCCCACAACACGGGGTGAGATATATAAATATATCTCAGTAAACCAAGGGCCCTGGAGGTTTCTCCACCCCATGGCTCACTCAATGTGCAAATACAACATCATATAATATGCATGTAATACAATATCACCCATCAACTGGAGACAACCCGAGAACATCCACTCATGGATTCATGTTCAAGGACTCCATCATATAACTCCCGAGACAGTCCTGGCGCCTCTCCCATGGTTGAGACGACTCCATGGCAATACCCAACCGGAACTCCTCATGAGCCCTATCCGGCGGACGTCCCCCGCTTGGATCATCCTGATGTCGCTCCCAGAGTCAACACCATGGCAGTCCAACTGGCATTCTCCCGTAGGATGAACCCAGCGGATGTCCAAACCAACACACGTCAACTGGCCAGTGACCAAACAATTTTCACAAAAATCAAGCAATATGCATACAAGCACACAATCACACAATGTCATAACCACATAATCCAACCACAACCATCCACTAGGTGTGGTGGAGCACACAAGGGCTAAACCCCAGTTCCAAAGGTTACCTCAATACCGAGCCCATGCTCCAAACGTAAGCTCCAAGCTTACCCGCTTCCAAAGCGTCCAAAAGAGGCAACCTAGATAATCCACAACATGATTATCAATACAATTCCAATGTCAACCATTCATTTACACAATTAATCATCATTTAAATCACCTAAGCCAAAGGCTAATTTTCCATACCATTTTACTTCAATCTCTTTTATAGGCTAATTTACCAATTGCAACATGAGTCACTCATTCTTTCTTCTCATTTCACTTTACCACACTATGCCATCATCCAATTAAACATCATTTTCAATCATTCAACTTCCATTACATCATTCTTATATCATTTTTCCTCAATTTTCATCATAATTCGGATTCCTCACAAGGTATGCCCCAAGGCTTTTCAATTCATTTTAACACTCATACTAATCATGTAATCACATTATCAACCTATACCAATGGTCCATCATTCAATTATTCAATTTCTCCACATGCCAATTTTCACCAAGTTATGAACTCAACCCAAAATTTCCTAAGTTAAAAATCCCACTTTTTCACCAAAATTTATCATAGCATTTCTAGCTTTCATGCATCATTCTAAGGCATTTTCATCTAATAGCATTTTTCCATTTGAGCTCTCTATCATCACACATCTAAAATCAAAGGTTTAAAGCATAAATTTCTAGATCTATGAATCCAACCATAAAAGTACCACAAATATACTCACAATGTGTTGTATGATCACCACCAAGGCTTCACTAAACCATTTGAAGATCAAAACTCCAAGAAATCTCCAAAAACTCAAGTGGGTCGAATCTGAGTTTGTCCATTTTCGCCCCAAGGAGGTGGTTTCATGGCTTCTAAGTGTTACCAATGGCTTTGGAAGGTTGTTCACAATAGATTTCAACACCAAAATCAACGGATTTGGTGGAGAAATGAAGAAATGGCAAGGAGGAGAAGAATTTGCTCTTTGGTTCTTCACACACAGGGAGGGCGCACGTAAGAAAAGAAGAAAAGGAAGGAAAGAGAAGGAGAAAAGGGTGGGAGGCTAAGTGACTTCGGTCACGCGGGTCCCACACGCGATCTAACTTTCACTCCGATAAAAATTCTGATCATATATTCTTAATCTACATATTTTTCCAGTCCATGACATATTTTTCTTTCCTCAAAATATTGATAAAAATTTCACACCTATCGGTACACTCGTACCGCAGTATTTAACACTTAAAAATCACTATTCATCAATTTTTCACAAATTTGCCTATTCACTCACTTTTCCGTCCTGATTCCATTTCCAGCATTATTTTTGTCATATTAAATCTCTAACTCCATTTTTCATGCCTCGGTTTACGTTCTTGGCAAATTACTATTTTGCCCTTTTTGCCCATTTTGGCCCTAATTCTCGGATTTTCACTAATCCTTCCCTTTTAAACCCACATTTTATCACATAAATTCACATTTAATTTTCCGAGGTGTTATATTCACCCCACCTTTTTAGAATTTTGTCCGCAAAATCAACTATGCACATATGCTAACTCAGGATACAGCCGGAGAATCTCAGTCCCCCCGTACCCCAAGAAGCCTCATCCAGTGCGCGGACACCAAAATACTCATTTACATTTTTATCTTTTGGCTTTTCAGCCACATTTCACAATAGTCTTGCCTTTCAAAGGCCCAATGGGAGACCTCAAGTCCTTCCCAATCTCAATCTCAACCGGTGACACCACATGTGAACAACCGGAGTGCACCACACAGTTGTGCACTATCTCTGCTTTACCAAGCCAATTTCTTTCAATTTCTTTTCAATTTCTTTTTACAAGTCCGGCTACCTGGCACATATAGCCCATAATTTCACTTGGCAGGTTTTCCTACCAATTTAACATATCATAACTATGCCTATAGGATTATACCATATTCTGTTCACTCTGTGCCACACAGGCAACTGTTACTTACTGGCACATTACAACCACAATTATCCTTCTTTGAACTTTATTTCTACGGAGTATTAACTCTCGTCACCAATTTTTCCACATTTCTTATTCCACATTAAACACTATTATGGAATCTCACAGCCTTTCAGTGCAATTCACCGAGTAATCACCCAGTTCATGCTCAATATACTTTTATTTTCTGATGGATAAATCCCCATCCTTGGCATTTAGCCATAACTCATACATACACATTTTGCTTTTCTCATGTTCTTAACCTATAACGTACCATTTCACCACAACTCTTTACCTTTAACAAGCACCATTTCTGTGCTAAACTTTTAAATCCAACCCTACAGGTTTACCAACTTTCGCCAAAACACCACGGCGGATCACTTTCTCGATACGTTTAACTGGTACTCAATGGACCACACATTACAACTTATACCTTACATCGGTCATTTCCAAACTTTCTATCACGAATCCACTTATGAATTTTATACACTACATCGGCTAATTCAAAGCCTCCATCCATGGATTCACTCATTAATCTTCATACACTAGATCATACTTACAACTTCAATTAATCATATCAAAACTTAACACATAGTTCATCATCGGTTTCTCACATTTAAGGCAACATGCCTAAGATTTCCACTAACAATTTTCTTTAATCACCATTACATACTCATGTTATCAATTTCACATGTATTTCATTCTATACACCTCACCTTCATTATCATTTCATTCCACCAGTATGTACCACTCCAAGGTCACATATCACCTCTCTCTCATATCTGTCCCATCACATAGGGATTTTCAAAGCCTATCCATCATGCCACAAGGACTAAATCCATCACTATCATTACTTTCATAATTTCATATTGGCTATTACACAAGTCTCTCGGACTATTCAAAGTGCTACTAGCACACTCAATCATATATCTTGATACCTAGCCAAACACAACCTTAACATTGTGTATTTTCAACACATCACTCACAAAATTTTGCATCTATACTGCTTCATCAGTAACTCTACCATCAGGGTAAGGATATCAACCTTTCATTTCACCAAATACATTTCTCTTTAGCAACTAGTATCACACTTTCTTACTCGACTATATCATCATTAATCACTTCTTAAAATCATCGGCCACTTTGGCCACCAACTTAAAATCATTGGCCACTTTGGCCACCAACTTAGCTTAACATCTCACCATCACAAGCCTTTACATAAAACTTTGACTCAATCCATCATCACTAATCAATTTTCCATTCCCTTCACATAGGGTGATAATCCGATAATTCACTTCACAATTTCCGTAAAACCATAATTCCATATTACCAAACTTGGTATACACTCATGCACATCTCCGAGTGCTCAATTTTATAATTCAACTACCATCTCATGGCACTTCTCACATTTCATCATATTAGGCATATTACTGTTCACTTACAGTTATCCAAATTCACCTCTTGCGTTCCTCACAAGATACAATCCTCTAATGCAATGGGTAAGAACATCCCAGGTTTAACCCCTCGAGCTCTTGCTGTCCTAAGGGCCCCAGGTGCAATGCCCCACCAATCAGAGAATCTGCCCTTATAATTCACGCAAGAAGAGGTAACATGCCACAGGCTGTACTAACAGTCCCGCTATCACAAGGTTCTACCTCACACTACCTTACTTATATAAAATAATAATAATCTCCGGGAACATAATCCATACGGAGATAGCCACATAATCCGGGCATATAAGCCACACAAGGATAAACACATTCACATCAAATCCGTATATAACGGCAACCAAATTCTTATATAGATACATAATGGTATCCTAGATATATCCTACTTTTGCACCATGCATTATAATTTTCCATATGGTTCTTTTCTTGACATTATACTCATTTAACTTGACTAGTCATTAGTCTTAGTCCATAGAATAATCCTCTTCACATGATCTCGGCATCTTTTTCATACTTTGACACAAAACTTTCAATTCCTACAGTACCCATGTTTGGTACAGTCCTAACCCATTGTCCATCATGACTCATAGCCACTATGCTCACACTGTAGAAATCCATTCCAGTAGAATAACTTCACTTTTCACCTCAATATTTCACTATAACACCAAGGGTGCCATCATTTAACAGTCCATGCATTCTGCGCATCGGGACCACCAGATAAATTCTAACTTCGAGCAACGCTCGCCTGGGACTTCCAAGAGCAACACCTCTTAGGATTCAATCCACAAGGGAAACCCAGGACAATATTAATTGTCACATTATTACCAACATGTGTGCCATGGTATAACTTGCACACCGGGACTCCATCATGAATCCCCTACCAAATAGAGCGTCCAATGACACTCCAAAGAGACAATCTCTTCCAACATTTCCCTTCATAGGGAATTTCACTTACATCATTACTCTTTTACCAAAAATAATTTTTTCTTTTACCACAAAGTTTACTAACTCAAAACAACATAACATACATTTAGGCACCCCGGCCTTCACAATACATATATATATATACAAAGATACATGCTAACACTTAGCCATCACAGGATTACTATCCACATATAATTAGGCCGCAACCTTAACATTTCAATGCTACCCAACATTATGGAAGCATCTTGGTACCATTACTACACCACACTCAGTTATATTTTTATCACCCCACATTTGTTAAGTCCAATCATCAATATATTATGAACCTTCATACTTTCAATCAAATTCATTCAATGCCTTACATGGCAATTTCCTCAACTTCTTATATTATCCTTTTTACACATATAATATCCTCACTTAGATTAAGCCCACCTTAACTCATCATGGACTAAAGTCCCACTTTCAACATTGAATTTATCTAACACATCATTTCCATAGTTCTTTTAAGTTACTCACAATCCTCAATTCAAATTTTAAAATCTCAATCTATTTCTACATCCAAGCATCTTAAGTCATCCAAGTGTATGCCCTCATCTAGGGTCTTATAACCTTATCATTTTACCCTAAGGTACCCAATATTACACATAAGCATTCATACTCAAGTTTTTTTACAAATTCATTGGGGTTTCAATTCCCACCATGTCAAAGATATACCACTAATTTCCCACATACACTCCATTGTTCTAACTCCCATACATTTAGGGAAGACTTACCAACATCATAATACCCATATCACCCCAGTCAATCATACTTACTCACCATAAGACCACACATTCGACTATGGTAGCATTCTACCCAAAGTGGTTAAAATTCTTATATCAATTCATTCTCACTAAGTCCTCAATGACAGTATCACAATTTATTCTCACTAAGTCCTCAATTATACCAACTTCACTTACTAACATATCCATCCGTGGGGTAGTCAACACTGCAACCACCACCTTAGCCTAAAGACTGGCATTGGTGCTCCAGGGTTGTCACGAAGGCATCTTACACTGACCACACATTGAACACAAAGGAATGGGTTGATCAGGCCCAAACTAAGGAATCACATGTGTAGCAGTCAATAAGAGTCTACGTACAACTATACAGCACTCACCTCAATTACACAATCATCAGAGTTCCCTAAAGAAACTGCTCTGATACCATAAAATGTAACAGCCCGTTACGTACCGGTATTGTTAACATTGATTATGGTATTAAGCGCAGTTACAATCACAGTAATTGGGTTAATTAAATTACGGGCAAACTTTTTCCTTTCATCATATTCTCTTTTAATAACCATAACCTTTTCCGTAATCAATTAAAGCAACACTATAATTGTAAATGCCATACGCGGAAGCATCTAGCTTAACAACAACACTAAACTTTTCTTTTTATTCAACTCATTTTAAACCCATCAACTCATTCTCCTTTCTTACCAAGTTCTAGCCCTTTACGTAAGCTACGCGTGGTTTCAAACCACGAATCATTTGGAGTTCTACCCAACAAGTTATGCCCCTTTCTTTAAGTCAAGAAAAACCTGAATTTTCAAAAATTGCACTGTGGTAATCGATTACCAGTGGGTGGTAATCGATTACCACCTGTCAAAAATGAGGCAGTAGCCAAATTTTTGACCTCCTCTGTTCTGGTAATCGATTACCAAGCTTGGGTAATCGATTACCTCACATGGTAATCGATTACCAAGCCTCAGTAATCGATTACCAGTGAAGACAGTAGCCAAATTTCGTCCCCTGTTGCATGGTAATCGATTACCATGCTTGGGTAATCGATTACTATGCAGTAAAAGTGACAGATTACAGCATTTTAAGCCCAAGAAGGGTTGTGTAATCCATCCCCAACCTCTTAGTACTCCACACAACACTTAAACATACTATAATTTAGGCTCTAAGCCCTTCAAACATACATTTTCATTCAATTATGTATCATATACAAAGTCCTTAACATAATGGCCATTTTACATCAAATATGGTCCATTTTACAACATATTCACCAAGACTTCAATTACAATGAATGTGGCAATGGACAAGTCCCATGCTCACTCAAATATACAATATATTCTCATGTCCTACATATACATCATATTGAAGGATCTAACATGTATTCATGAGCTTACTAAGCATGGCATTTTCAACATGCATAGATTCATGACCTAAGTCTAAAGCATACATCATATGCAAGATGTGTCCCTATCCAATGCTCATCACATGGTGCCTCCAACATGCACCTCATGCTCCACTCTTCCAGGCTCAACCTAACCTGAAATGATGCCCCACAACACGGGGTGAGATATATAAATATATCTCAGTAAACCAAGGGCCCTGGAGGTTTCTCCACCCCATGGCTCACTCAATGTGCAAATACAACATCATATAATATGCATGTAATACAATATCACCCATCAACTGGAGACAACCCGAGAACATCCACTCATGGATTCATGTTCAAGGACTCCATCATATAACTCCCGAGACAGTCCTGGCGCCTCTCCCATGGTTGAGACGACTCCATGGCAATACCCAACCGGAACTCCTCATGAGCCCTATCCGGCGGACGTCCCCCGCTTGGATCATCCTGATGTCGCTCCCAGAGTCAACACCATGGCAGTCCAACTGGCATTCTCCCGTAGGATGAACCCAGCGGATGTCCAAACCAACACACGTCAACTGGCCAGTGACCAAACAATTTTCACAAAAATCAAGCAATATGCATACAAGCACACAATCACACAATGTCATAACCACATAATCCAACCACAACCATCCACTAGGTGTGGTGGAGCACACAAGGGCTAAACCCCAGTTCCAAAGGTTACCTCAATACCGAGCCCATGCTCCAAACGTAAGCTCCAAGCTTACCCGCTTCCAAAGCGTCCAAAAGAGGCAACCTAGATAATCCACAACATGATTATCAATACAATTCCAATGTCAACCATTCATTTACACAATTAATCATCATTTAAATCACCTAAGCCAAAGGCTAATTTTCCATACCATTTTACTTCAATCTCTTTTATAGGCTAATTTACCAATTGCAACATGAGTCACACATTCTTTCTTCTCATTTCACTTTACCACACTATGCCATCATCCAATTAAACATCATTTTCAATCATTCAACTTCCATTACATCATTCTTATATCATTTTTCCTCAATTTTCATCATAATTCGGATTCCTCACAAGGTATGCCCCAAGGCTTTTCAATTCATTTTAACACTCATACTAATCATGTAATCACATTATCAACCTATACCAATGGTCCATCATTCAATTATTCAATCTCTCCACATGCCAATTTTCACCAAGTTATGAACTCAACCCAAAATTTCCTAAGTTAAAAATCCCACTTTTTCACCAAAATTTATCATAGCATTTCTAGCTTTCATGCATCATTCTAAGGCATTTTCATCTAATAGCATTTTTCCATTTGAGCTCTCTATCATCACACATCTAAAATCAAAGGTTTAAAGCATAAATTTCTAGATCTATGAATCCAACCATAAAAGTACCACAAATATACTCACAATGTGTTGTATGATCACCACCAAGGCTTCACTAAACCATTTGAAGATCAAAACTCCAAGAAATCTCCAAAAACTCAAGTGGGTCGAATCTGAGTTTGTCCATTTTCGCCCCAAGGAGGTGGTTTCATGGCTTCTAAGTGTTACCAATGGCTTTGGAAGGTTGTTCACAATAGATTTCAACACCAAAATCAACGGATTTGGTGGAGAAATGAAGAAATGGCAAGGAGGAGAAGAATTTGCTCTTTGGTTCTTCACACACAGGGAGGGCGCACGTAAGAAAAGAAGAAAAGGAAGGAAAGAGAAGGAGAAAAGGGTGGGAGGCTAAGTGACTTCGGTCACACGGGTCCCACACGCGATCTAACTTTCACTCCGATAAAAATTCTGATCATATATTCTTAATCTACATATTTTTCCAGTCCATGACATATTTTTCTTTCCTCAAAATATTGATAAAAATTTCACACTTATCGGTACACTCGTACCGCAGTATTTAACACTTAAAAATCACTATTCATCAATTTTTCACAAATTTGCCTATTCACTCACTTTTCCGTCCTGATTCCATTTCCAGCATTATTTTTGTCATATTAAATCTCTAACTCCATTTTTCATGCCTCGGTTTACGTTCTTGGCAAATTACCATTTTGCCCTTTTTGCCCATTTTGGCCCTAATTCTCGGATTTTCACTAATCCTTCCCTTTTAAACCCACATTTTATCACATAAATTCACATTTAATTTTCCGAGGTGTTATAGTACTAATGACGTATGGATGAGTGTTTATGGTAACTTCGAATATTTGAGAGACTGATATACCAACCGGTGGTAAAGTGTAGAAGTAGTGTCAATGATGGAATAAATTTTAAGCGAATTGATAATTGAGTGTCAAGGATTCCTAGCGAATAGGACTTGTATATGAGTGGTATGACATTTTGAATAGCCCATCAGTTAATAGTGAAGTGGGTCAGAAATTGATTCGTTCCAAAGTGTTTAGTGGAAGTGAGTAAAGCTATAAGTAATAGTGTTTTGAGTTTGACATCCAGGATTAAATGATGATGATTACGAGAAAGTGGTATAAATGAGTGGAACATATGGTTAATTTATAACATCGGAGTAGAATGAAAGTTGAAAATAGTTAGTGGGTGAAAATATTAAGCATGAGTCCTCGATATGGATGTCATTGATGAGTGTTGTGTTTAAACCCAGAGGTCTGAGTATGGAATTGAGCTGACTGAGTTGATATAGTTGTGATGGTTCAGTTAATGAAAATAGTAACAGTGGAAGTAAATTATGAATATGATTAGTAGATGGAAAGATTCAGGAGTGTGTGTGGTTAAAAGATCTTAAAGGGTTAATTGAAGAGATAAACTATTGTGAGAATTGTGAATTTCGTACAACGAAGAGAAAGATATGGTTATAAGTACCTAAGAAGAGATAAAGACACGTGACAAGGAAAATAAAGTATATAAGTATAGAATTTAACATGAGTCGGAACTGTAGGAAACGACAAAGTGCCCTTGAAACTAGAAGGATGTGCTTCGGTGAAAGCTAAGAAAATAGCTAAATCATAACCTATAGTAACAGTAATGGAAAGGAATAGTATGTCTGGGTATGGTTAAAACCGAAAGGAGTTAAGTGCTACAGAAAGTGTGAAGTGCCACACAGAACGGCAGAGCGTATTATGGAAACGACTAGAGATTTTTGGAAACGGCATTGGGTCACCAGATGAAGATGCCACTGAAGTGAGATAGAAAAATTGTAATGTGGTCTTCTATTACCTATAAATTGGTGAAAGTGTAACCGTAAGCCGTGAAGAGCTTAAAGTATTGCGAATTGAAGGTCGTGGCACCATAAATGACAAGTGTAAAATGAGTATATGATGAACTACAGTGAGTGAAAAAGCAACAGTGGCTTAAGGAAACAGTGAAAGATATAATGAGTTAAGGGGTCAGATACCCGAAGTTATCAAGTTTGTAAAGGACGAAGTCACTATACCAGAAATGAGATTTTTTACACCACGTGTTACGGGACCGTTAAATGTAATTTTGCGGACAAAATTCTAAAAGGTGGGGTGATTATAACACCTCACAATTCTAAAATAAGAAATTAAAGTGTTAAGTGAGAAATTAAGTGAAGGATTAGTGAAAATCCCAAAGAATAGGCCAAAATACAAAGAAAGGGCAAAACGGTAATTAGCCAACACGCAACCCTAGGAAGGAAAAAAAATTGAGCATGAGGTCTCAGATGATAAAAATAAGCCTGGAAATGGATTCAGAACGAAAAATTGAGTGGATAGGCAAGTTTCAGAAAAATCAGTGAATAGTGTTTTTCGCGGGTAAAAATACCGCAGTCAGATTGCACCGTAAAACGTGCCAGTGGAATTTTGAGCTCTAGGTTTCAAATATTGATTTTAAATGGTCCATAGGAATAAGAAATATGATTTCTGATAATATTTGATGAATTTAAGTCAGTTTGTGGAAGCGTGCCAATGGCGCGCGCAATAGCTTAAAATAGTGTTTTCTCCGAATTACCGGAAAACTCCGGATTCATCTGATAAAGTATAATTAAGGGACAATGGTCAATGTTAAAAATTAGAGTTTCTAAATAAGTTTTGAATTTATGAAATTTTAGTGAAATCGGAGAGAAATTCGGATGAGTTTTAAATCGCGTGGGACCCGCCCACTTAAGTTTCACTTAGCCACCTCACCACCTTCACTATTCATCATCCTCTCCTTTTCTTCTCTCTCTAAAAAACGCACATGCAGCCCCTCCCCACCATTTTTGATGCAAAATTTCCTTTGGCCATAACTTGGCCATTTCTCCACCGAATTCAACGATTCTTGTCTTGAATCTTGATGGAAAACACCTTCTGAACCCATTGGTACCACTATTGAGCCTTGAAACCGCGTATTTGGGGAGATCTGCACCAAACTCAGATCCGAAATTTTGGGAGAAAGTGAGTTCATGAAGCTTTTTCATGCTCCAATGGTGGAGTATACTTAGGTGGAGCCATATACCGTGCAATTGGGTAAGTTATTTCAACATTTCATTGGTTGATTTTTGAATTTGGATTATGGACCCTAAAGAGGGATTTTGTGATATGTTGTGTTAGAGAGCTCAAATGGAAAATGTCTATTAGATGATAATGTCTTAGAATGATGTATTAATGCTAGAAATGCAATGAAAATTTTAAGCGAAAAAAATGGATTTTTAACTTAGGAAAAAATTGATGCATGAAATGGAATTTTTGAGTTTTGTGTTAATGTGTGGTATAGTGAATTGTAGTGTGATTATATGATGTTAGGAAGTGATTATGTGAGTTGTGGGCCATAGGAATTGAGTGGAAATCCTTGGTTTGGGCTAACCAAGATTAGGCCATTTATGTACAATTGAGCAAATGGATGTGTTAGAACACTTTGGTGTTGTGTTGTGTGATGGAAAAGTTATTAGATGGGTTGTGTGGTGATTGGCATGTGGAAGAATCAATGTAAAAATGATAAGTGTTGAAAGTGGCAAAATGTGCCTAAAGTGTAATAATTCGCAAAACGTTGCGAAAAAGTCGTAAAACCGTAAAACGGCGATTGAACTAGCCTTTGGGTAACCTAAGTAAGTGAAATAAAATGAGAAAGAAAATTTAGAAAAATAAAACCCAAAATAACACTATGTAGGCCGAACCCTTAGTGGAGGGGAGAGGAAATCTGACGTTTTCGCGTTTTGACGTATTTTGACTGAAACTGACGGCTGTGCATGGTTGTACAGGTTGCCGTACGTGGATATAAACTTGGAACAGTGAAACAGTGGATTGCCCTTGGTCCTGGATCAAGTGGATTGAGGCGTTCCCTGTGTATCAAGCTATGAGTGGAGTTTCTGCGGAGCTCAGTGGACGGATAAATAGAAAGGTAACCTCTTGGTACTGGGGCTTGTTCCCCTTTTGTGTTCCACCTTGCTAGTTGATGGCAATGGTAGGAAGTGTGTATGAGTAGTGTAGAACAGCATGAGCATGCATGTGCATTATCACAGTGGGTACTTATGTACCAAATCTCTGGCCAGTAGATATTTTTAGCCTTCGGGCAAGTGTTTCCGGACTACCACTGGATAGGTCTCCGAGAGGGAGTTCCAGTTGACCCAGGGTCGTGGTGTGTTATCCGGATAGGAGCACACTAGGTAGTCTCGGGTGTATATGGTTGGAAGGGGTACCTTGGTGGGTTGTTCTCTGAACACGCCAGGGGTAGTACCCATAGGCGTATGTATAGCCGAGGACATGGCGTGGTATTGGTAGCTACCATCCCGCATGTCGTAGTTGTTCTGATATATATCCCCCTTTCTCTAAATCCCTTGCTTTATCCCGTTTTATAACAGTGATGTTGTTTTATATTATTGATATACATCGAAGTGAACCATTGGGCGGAGTTTTCTCCAGAACCTCTTGGTTACTGAGATATATCCGTATATCTCACCCCGTCTCGGGGCATTTATTTCAGGAGGTAGCAGTGGCACAGGAGTGGCGGGCAAGAGGCCCTTAGGAAGATCATGAAGTGTTGTCATTAATTATCCATGATCATGTCATTTTAGTTATGAATTCATTTGTTAAGTAAAGTTGTAATATGTGGATTATTGTAAATTGAAGTTAAAGTGTAAGTGTAATTGTAATTCAGTATTATAAATATACCATGGATGTATGCTTATTATGATGGAAGGGCTTTAGGCCTACTTTAGGTTTATGATTATCTGTATGATGATATATGCATGAAATTGAAGTTGGTGATTGAAACTATAAAAGATTTGAAAGTGAACTGCTTATGTTTTATGTATAATTTGGATTGGGTTGTAAGTGCCCCAAGGCGTTGTTGGTCCTTGTGTGTGCCACCCATTGGATTTTGCTGGATTTCAGGTGTATAGTGGTGTTAAACAGGTTATGCAAATTTGGGGATTTTAGGAAATACAAAGGAAACTCTGGCGAATTTTCTGTAGAATTGGCAGTTTTTGGGTGAACTTTGGAGGAGCGTATCTCTCTCCATAGTGGTCCGATTGGGACGTGCCATACGCCATTTTGAAGTTTAAGATGTCCCCTACGTTGTGTCAAAATCCTAGGTTCATTGGTGGTGTGCGCAGCCCATGGGGGCTGTTGTCACGCACTGCCCTGTTTCTGGCCAGCACCAGTGGGCAGATTCGGGTCTGTGTTGGGAAATTAATTCCCGCTTCGTTACTTGGTCAAATTAAGCGTACGATATATCAAATCGAAGTTTGAGGTGTCTAGTTTATGGTGTAAAATTTTGAGAGGCAGTGTCCTTGTGGTTAGGTGCAGTTTATTCCGTGAAGTTTGGACGTTTTTAGACTGTTTCGGAGTTGGTAGGCAATGTTGTTTGTCCAACTTCAAACGGCGATAACCGGAGCCCACGAGCTCGGAATCGAGTGTGTGGTAGCTTGTTAGAAAGGTAATTGAATAAGGAAAAAAGATAACCTGGAGTTTAAGTTCGGATTTTTATTTTGTGTTCGTAGAAAAACAATTAGCAAGTCCAGTTAAGTGGTAAAAACGTAAAAGTGAGGAATTGGCTAAGTGGGTTTATGGGAACCCCTTAGTATCTTGTAGGTAATAAAATAAAGTGTATAAATAGTTAAGAAAGTCTTCCGCTAGTGTTTCAGTTACGGTCACAGCTTTTTATTATTACGCTTTTTATACTTTTACTGTTCGCGTAATAATCGGAAAAAGTTTACTCGCATTTTTATAAATGAATTGCTGTGATTGTAAGCGCTTAATATCATAATTAATGTTAACAATACCGGTGTACAACGGGCTGTTACATTTTATGGTATCAGAGCAGTTTTGTT
>JAVKPL010004110.1:0-21565 GCA_032173675.1 Gastrolobium villosum
AGTGGATAATTAAGTATAACAAATGAAGAATATTACAAAATGACTTGAAATCTATCATGTGTGTCAATTGAAAGTGTCATGGTAAATTAGTATCCTTTGAAATTGAAAAGAGAAATTGAAAAAAAAAAACATATGAACTCAGTATATTATTATATGAGAAAATAATCTCCCATATATAATATAGGATGGGCAAGTGAAAGATCAGTCTCGTAATTTTATAGATTGAATTAAAAAAGAAAGTTTGGACTAAACTGGCCTCCTTATGCAAAGCAGTTGGAAACAAATAAACACACGAGGAAAGCAAATGTAAAAGCAATTGGACTTATGATATTGCCTCAGACTGGGTTCAATCTTGATGAGGGTAATGGATTTCAGATTTCCACCAGTGTAATTGCCTTATCTGCAAATGATGAAAGCAAGATGGAACTTTTCTTTTATGCTACCTGCAAATTAAAGATAATTTGCAGTTTCAGGGCAGAGATAATTAGAAATTATACTACAAATTATATCTTTGCAAACTAAAGAGGACAATCATTTGTGTGAAGTAAAACTCTCTTGTAAAAATGCCATGCCATATTTTTTACCACAGTCTTATCTATGCCTCCAAGAGTAGGATGACCGTAGTGGACTATGCATTCAGCACCACCACAACAACATTTTTTGTTCGATCACCCTAAATAAGGTCACTTGTTATGGGAGCCCAAAAGCAAAAAAGACTTCTATTATAAACTAAGCAGGAAAAGTAATAATAATAATGAAAGTTCATTACCACAGGTTGGGGAAATTTGAACTCAGAAATTTGGTTATTAAGTAACTAAACTACTAAATGCCTTAACTACAAGAACAAAAAAAAGCTATAGCCTACAAGTACATATTGCATACTGTTTGTTGTGTTAATTGGAACCAGCCATCCCTCATAAAGTTGAAGCTATTTGTGTTCTATAGTTAATTGTAGAATCTATACTGAGACAAAAAAATTAAAGATAAAAATGTCTTGGGCTCAATTTCTCATTAGGTTTCTTAGCTATGATTTGGGTCTATACGACTACAATTTCAGAAAGGACAATTACCTTTCATAGAACTAAATGTCTCTCTTATGTTAAAATGTCTTCCTGCTTTGAGTCTTAAGCAGGTTAGCTCTCAATAAAATGGGAGGGTCTTGACCATGCAGGGCTTTTGGTAGCATTACTGTAGTAAGTTTTATACCATAATTCAATCCATCTTAACCACTGTGACCATTGCCTCAATTTTGCTTCTGTCGAACACTTGAGATAGGTTTTCAAACATTCATTTACTTTGATTGATTGCAGACACATGAATGACATAATTACTCCATTCAAAATCCTTCCATCTGTCAACAATACCATCATAGTGAAAAAAAATGACGAGGTTAGCTAAGAATACACCAAATACTTTACATATCTATAAATATAGATAATCTAATCACCGCGTTCAATAATTTTTTCTTCCCTCATATCTAGGTCCTACCTTATTTTGGTCCCCACTTCCTAGACGTCCTAATTAGTGTAACTTATTTCAATTTTAAAAAATTTATATAATGATAAAAATAAAATAAAATATCTTAAAATAAACTAAATTTAGATAAATTATAAGACATTTCTTATCACTGTGTTGTAAAAGAAAAGTTAACAAAAACACATGAAATAGTTACAAGCAGCACGATAACTTATTGAAGTATTTGAATTTTTAGAAAATACAAAAAGACCTCTGAATTCTGATTTATGTTACGTCACTTCCACAAAACCAATTACTTAGGACAAGAAAACCATCTAATTAGAATTGACTGGTGAACCTAGTATCTTTCTTCAAATTAAAATATTAAATAGGTATTAAACTTGCCAATTCACCATTACCTATATAGAAATCAGAAACAGAGCTAGGCTTGATAAATCAGAAATTAGACTAACAAAAGTAGTCTGATTTGGTGAAATGTATCTCTAATGTGATCTTGGTCACTAGATAATTAATCACTAGGATAATTATTAATTGAGCCGACCCAGTTCAAATACCCACTTCGTGAGTGTCTGGGGAAGGGAATACTCTAGGCAGTCTTTCCCCTGCTTTTTGCAGAGAGACTGATTCGAACCCGCGACCTGACACACCACGGCAAGCAAGCTTACCGCTGAGCCAAGCCGGCCCTTCAGGATAATTATTAATTATGTAGGTAAAATATTAGGATTGGCCTTGTATAGAAATTCTAGTTCCATTAAGCTCTTTGTGCTACTATATATATGATTTGAAAAGTGAAAAAGAAAAAAAGAAACTGCTACAGTCCCAACTTTAATGCAGTAAATTTGTGCTAATAATAGTAAATGATATCCATCACTTGGAAAGTTATAAATCGTTCACTTGGCCAAAACATAAATGATGCAATAACAAAAGCTCTTAAGTTATTGTGCCTGCTAAAATAGACACTCGTGTATATTTTCTCTGTTTCTCAATAGAGTAACATGCAAATCGAATGAGAATACAAGATGATAGGAGAAAAAGAAAGAAAGAAAGAGAGAAAAGATGGCAAAACAAATAAAACTTGTAATAAGAACAATGAGTTTTACATTATGAATGACCACACACCTTATTGCAGATAAATGGCCATCATTT
The DNA here is from genome assembly GCA_032173675.1 of Gastrolobium villosum. NCBI lineage: Eukaryota > Viridiplantae > Streptophyta > Magnoliopsida > Fabales > Fabaceae > Gastrolobium > Gastrolobium villosum. The sequence continues at coordinate 2,623 of JAVKPL010004110.1, forward strand.
TAGATAAATACATTAAGACATTTCATCGAACACCTAAATTGCAAGATAAATAAAGGATAAGAAATTCAGCAGAAACAAAATTACGTGTATGGAACCACTGAATTTGTAAAATCACTAGTTAGTTATTTGAAAAAAAAATGTCACACATAGAACGAAAATTGTAAGAATGTGAATAGGAAATAAAAAAAGGCATCAAAGAGATCAAAAATGAACACTGACGCATCGCTGTTGATTCAAGATTGAGTAACGCGAAGAATAAAGTAATTTGAGAAGAAGCGTCTTCCAAATCAAGCATTCCACTAGCGGAGAAATTGCTTCATGCATTGTGAGTGTCCCTCTAATCTCAATCTCAATCTTTTTCGGTTATAACCTCGAATTGGAGTTCAAAACCCTAGCATTGGAGTCAAAGCTAAAAAAGCAATCTAATTGTGTGACATGGAATAAATGAATGGAGAGACGCCGTGTTATTTTTAACTTTTCATATTGTGGTGTGTTGCAAAATTTGGGGTTTTTAAATCGTGGCTAAAGTGTCGTGAGAAAATAGCGTTTTTCTTGTAGTGTATGATTTGAAAGTCATATCATGGTTAATGGATCCTCTGATCAGAGGAGTCAATTACATCTGAGGTACCTAGGACAGCGGAAAGCTCGAGGAAGTTTTCTCATGTGGATGTTTTGACAAACTGTATGAGAAGTACCACTTAACATGATATGTATGAAAGGTAGGATAGAAGTTTTATGATTTTAGGAAGATTCTGTTCGTGTAAGATTTAGAATGGAATATGTTCTGTTTTACTTGCTTAATTTCCTGAAGGCTTATAGGTATAGAATTATGTCTGTGATACAATTGAGTAAAATAATCAATGTAAGAGTCTGGATATAATGCAAGTGTGTGATGGGTTTGATTAGTGAATTAATCCGTGTCATTGGCAATGATTAGGTAAGAGATAATGGCATTTCTATATGGTAACATGTGCATTGTGCAGGCGAAACATTTGTGATTAGAAATTTAGATGATTAACCTAATAATGGTACAGGTAATAGGAGGTAATACTACTTAGTTGAACCCCTGCATTCTTAAGAATTTTGATGTAAGCCACTGATTTGTTAATTGCATTTTATGTGAAAACCTTTAAATTTTTGATCAGTAGACTAAATAGTATAGTGTGATATGAAGGGTGAGTGATAATAAAGAGATTGTGAGAAGCCATTTGTTTATAGTTATGTGTTGTAATTCTGAATTGGGTGACTAGAAGGTTAATCACTTAGACTTATGCTAGTAATAATTAGTAAAATTTATAAAGTAAAGAAGTGTGATGCAAATGAATTGGTTTAGTTGTCTATTAATTATGCTCTAAACATGAGTTCTATTACAAATAATTTTTAGCTGGAGTTTCTTGGTTTAGGAAGATCCTTGTCTGTTTTATTTGCGTGTATGGTATTTGTTGATGTTTAAAGGGAACACAGGAGGCTGCTCGTACTGTGAGTAAGCTTAGGAAGATTTTCTTTTTATTATTCCTTCCGTACGAATAAGATTTTGTTATTATGGTCATGTAAAGTACAAACTTGTTGGTAATGCTCTCAGACGTCTGATGACCTTTATAACTGGCTGTCTGAAAGCATCAAACTATGTGGCATGGTGTAATAGTGTTAAGTGTTAAACTTAGGCATATATTGGGATGGTAAGACGAAGTTTGGGGACAAACTTCAAAACAAGTTGGAGAGTGTGTAACATCCCGTTTAATTAGGAGTCTAATTAATTTTCAATCAGGAATGTGGTAGAGTACTTGCCTTCGGATTATACAAATGTTTGCTTTAGGACGAAGTTAAATTAAATTAGGGTAATACCTTGGAAGGTGAGTACCTATTTTATGCATGAGACATTCTAGTTATGAGCATAGGAATAATTTAATTATAACATATAGAATGCATAACACTACTTAGAATTATATGAGTACTCATTAAAGGTATGTGATTAACTTTATTGCAAAGAATGAACTCTTAGTTGATAATTTAGTGGGCTAGTGCATGAGTTGGGAAAGCCTTGTACATTATGTTGGAACTCAATTCTTCCCTTTGGGCCACGGCCTAAACGTAAAAGTGTGAGCCCATTTAGCCTTAATATACCTCTACATTATCCATCGGCTATTCTAAAGGAAATCAACTTGCATGAATTTCGATTGGTTCACTCATTATGCATGTATTTCTATTGGCTGAAAATGTCTTCCTTATCCAACTCATTGCGGCTGGTGCATGAACACCAAGTGTCAAAGAAAAATCTCTCCTTCTATTGTGCATGTCCGCCACCTACACTCTCGTGGGACACTTGGTCTTCACCCTCTTGCATGTTCGACAACAAAGTTGAGAATATCCTTGTGTCCTTCTTGTTATATCACGGTCATAGGTTGCTCTTGTACAAGCAATCAAATTCTCCACACTTCAAAATGACCACTTCACGACCCTGGAACCGAAATAGGAGAAGAAAGTAATCAGTATCATCTTCTTATCACCAACCTCCGTCAGGAACAATACACTCATTAAGAATCATATCCGATAGTTGAGTTCAGCCTCTACCCATCCACCTCCTCAGCCGCAACCGCAAGGAGAATTTCAAGGAGAGTTAAGGGTGTATCTGTTTCATCATCATCTTCCCCTGTACCGTAGGCACTTAATGAGACAACAAGATATCGAGCCACTCATCCTTTCCTTCTAATTCAGTTGTGTATCCTTGAACAAGCAGTGCAGAATTTTCCTTAATTCCATGCCTCTTCTCTGTTCATCTGATTTGTCAAAGATGTCCACTGCATGCAGAGTGAAACTTCAGCATACATCAAATATCTTCTCCTCTTGTTCGGTCAAAGGCCCTCCTTTAAGGAGGTGAGGTATTTGCTCCTTTCCTTGTCCAACACATTTTGAGGCCATTCTGATTGGGTTCTCCTTCCATTGCATACATATGTTCTGATTTTAATATAGCTTCTTCCCTTTTCATGTTATCCCAAACACGAATCATGGAGCATAGGAAGAGCATGGGCTGTTTCTCTTGGTGAGCACTTTCTTCTAGCGGGTTTGAGAGTTTTTGTACACATGCATGAAGCCGTGTAGCAGCCAAGAAGGAGACTACCCTCTTCTCTCTTTGTTCGGCCTTGCATGCAGAAATCAAGGAGCGTGAAGCCTAAACAAATTTCTTCCCCCTTTCTTGTTCAGTCGTGGACCAACACCATGAAGATTGGAACACAAGAATAAATCTTTCCACTTCTATTTCTTCATTCGCCTGTATACATCCATCCAAGAGATGAGATATTTCTTTCGTTGTTTTCTTGTTTCCTATTGCTTCGGCTAATTTTGAGTGTATGTTTTCTTCTGTCTGCACTTTGATCCAGCGCTGAGCGAACCTCTTTCCCCTGCATGTAAATGGAACCGGTCTTGTGGAGCAAAAGAAAAGGGTAGGACGGCTCTTTGGCTGATGGTGGTCCTTGCACACTAGTGATCTTGTAAGTTGAGTTTTCAGTTCTCTTTTCCCCTTCCTTACACTGTTCGGTTGGTTTGTAGTTTGGTAGGAAGTAATTTTTGTTTTTTTCAATCCTTCACTGCACATGCATCAAAGTAGGGCGTTTTATTGTTGTCCTTCTTTTCCTACTCTGCCTAGCCGTATGAGCCTTGACATTTGATGTTTGAGTACCAACAGAACTCGATTTAGGGGTGTTGGGAAATAGCTCTTTTTATTTTGTTGAGCTACACCTGGGAATAGAGAGATTTGTTAAGGATTACATGTGTTAATTATTGAAAACAATATGTTCTTAGTTTCTCTAGCTCACCTTAATTAGTATAAGGCAGTGTATATAATAGATAAACTTATAAGCACTTAGTAATCAAGACAACCGAACCTAGGTGCTTAAGGAGTTGTGGGTTGTGATTTTTGTATAAATGAAGAGTTGGAAGCACTTGTTTAGAGCTAAGAACCGAACCCACACCTATGGGAAATTCTGGTTATGTCACTAGGCTATCCATTGGTGAAAACCGTACTTTTATGCATGTGGGAACCTAGGAAAAATGTTAGATATTGTTGCTGTATAAATTTAATTAAGATGAGATGAAGTCAGAAAATTATTCCCTTAGGAGGAGCCTTAAAAACCGAACCCACTCATGATGTAAACCTTGGAAAAATGGTAGTTCAAGCAAGGGTTGATATTATTCTAAGGGCAGTATCTATATGGGCACTAAAAACACTTTAATTCGATGAAGGTACATGAAATAGAAGCCTAGAACTTGTTGGTAAAGTATTGGAATAGCATGAAATAAATTCTGATTGGATATGTATATATATATCTATTTGATTAGGTGCACAAGATCCTAGCTCTTTGGACTGCTTGATTGATATTTGGCTGCCTGATTGGTGATGTTTTGATTAAAGAATGTTAAAGACTTGAGGTAAGTGTCAGGCGATATCACCTAATGTGACTATTGACTAATGGTATGAAGTTGTGACATGATGCTCCATACTCCGTAAAATTATTATGTTCCTTATGATGAAAGTATACTGCCAAGAATGTGCCTAGAACGGCAATTTGATTATGAGGTAAAGTTGTTATGTGGCAGCATAACGTATATGAAAAGTATATAAGCATGCATCTTACATCATACCGCATTTATTTTTACGCTTTGTGTGTGAAAGCATAGCATGGCATGCATGTACCAAAATCATATAGCCTTGCACTTTAGAATAGTTATGTACAGGACCATGTGTTTGAGCACGCATCATATAGGCATCCCTCCGGTACCAGGGTATGGGACACTTGGCATCAGTCCGCATAGGGCCACAGTTGGAATCCACCAAGAAAGGGTGCCAATTTATGGGATGTCCACTGTGAAGTGCGCGCACGACGGTGCTAAAAGCGCAAAGGAAAGGCGTTATATACGCAATATATATATATATGATGAAAAGGAAAAAGGAAAAGGAACGAGGATATGTTGAAGTGACTGTTTATGATTTTGTGCCTAGTTCAATACTGTTATGTTATTGGTTTTGTTGCCACACTACTGGGATTATTCTCACCCCTTTGGGGCTGCTATTTTCATAAAATGGCAGGAAAAAGGAAAGCACACTTGAAGACGTGAGTATATGGATGCATGCTGTTGATTAATACTGATTGGAGTTTGGCTGTTGCTGTGTGATTGCTGGATGACTGTATATTCTTGTATATTTCGAGAACTTGGATGATTGTTGAGATTATTACTTTAACTCTGTTTAGTCTTTTATGAACAGCGGCTGTTTGGAAAACGTTTTGTGAAAAGAATTTTTGAACGTTTTATTAAGTGCTGAATTTTAACAGTTTTACCGGTACATTACGGGTCATGTTTCAAGGGGCAAACGAACTCCGATTTACTATTATTTTATATGCACGCGAAGCCCCGGGAATGTACTTTCAAACTGTGTAGGTTTCATTTTTATACGAAACCTGTACGAACTTCAGTGAGCTTCGCCTTACAGCCTGTTTCCAGAAAACGGACAGGATTCACAAGCGTTTTACGTGTCCTGTTCCGTGGGGCTATTCACCTCCGAATCGTGCATAATTTATATGTACGCGATGCCCCGGATGTCTAGTTTTTCAGAAGCTTGGAATGTTTTTTTATCGCATCTGAATTCGATTTTATACAGATTTTATAAGAGAGCAAGGTTTTCTGCAAAGTATAGAAAATTCAGCAAAGGGTTTCATCATTGACCTTTTCTATGTTTGATAAATGATTTCTTTTTTCTCAAATTGTTTTTATGAGAATCAAATGTGGACCTTTTTCAAGTCTCCAAATTAACTGATATAATTAAAGTTTTAAAATTAATGAGTTCCATACCGCTGCAACTCTAATACGATTTAGCAAACAACCCTCTTGGATGCATACAAGAGTGGGTGTTACAGTTATGCTTTGTTCTAATGTTCTGATATGTCTGCTTTGTTCGCTCTGCATAATAAGCCTGATGTTCTGTTATGTCTGTTAAGTTTTCTATGTGAAAAGAAAATATGGTTAAAATCACACAAGATGGGGGTGAATTGTGTGTTACTTTTAATTCAAGAAACAATTCAAATTTTGATTCCTTTTCATATAACTTTAACCAAAACTAAATTTACTGATCATAAACTTTTTTCCCAATACAAAACATAATTAAAACAATTATTATAACATCAATTAGAGGTAATTGCATCGGATCAAATTTATAAGGAAAAATAGATGAAAATCAATGTTTATGGCAACCCTCTTCAAGAATTTATGCAAGAGCGATTCAAAATAGAATTCTAATGATTGTCAACCCTAAAACAGATTCAATATAACATATATTATGAATCAAAAATGAAATCAATTGATAGAAATCAAAAGAGATGGGGAAGAAAGAATCACACTGGCATATATCTTGATTCACTCGCTAACCACTTGAGAGCTACGTTCAAACTAAGGTCAATCATTTTCACTATCTTCTAACTTCCAACCGGTGTCAGAAAAACAGGTTCACAAAGAATTTTTACAAGTCTATGATCAACATCTTTAATCGCACTCTACCTATCACTTATAGGGTCTCTCCAAATCACCAATTCCAATTACAGCAATTCACTTTTACCAAACAGATGTAAAGCAATCTCTCCATATCTAGTACAAACAGAAAGAACAAAAAAAGATTGAAAAATGAAAGAGTAATTGAAAATTTTCTCAAGGATGTGCAAAAGCCAATATGATTGCAATTCTGAGTTTTCTTTTATTCTAAGTTTTTCAATTGTAATTCTTGTGTGCAGAACCCTAATAACATTTATTTATAGGTGCCTAATAAGTTAGTAACTGTTTATAGTCGTTGGATATCAAAATATTTGAATTACTTCAAGTTTAAGTCAAATCTACGTGAAAGAATTCAATTACTTTTCGGGGAATATTCGAATACTTTTGCAAATCCAAAAAGTATTCGATTACTGTTCATCAAGTATTTGATTACTTCTTCAAGGTAGAAAGTATTCGATTACTTTTATGCAGATGATAGTTTCATGATGTCTTTTCGAATTTTAATGCATCATAGTATTTTGGAGTGACTTCTAAATGATTCGAAGTGACTTGTAACATATGTATGATTATGTTTAACACTTGTATAACAACTCTTGATGTGTGTGAGCATTGTATACACGATCAAATGAATATGTGTCACCTATATGAGTTTATGGACTTATAATGCAATCCTCAAGGTAAAAACTCAATAAACTCATTCCTATAAGTTCTATGACTTAGATAAGGCTATTAAAATTAGTAAGTATATAAGTCTTCATTGTTTTCATAGTATGAGTATTCTTGTACTCCTTTTAGCTTGAAAGCCTTGACTTGAGCTTTAACTTTGCTAATTCATTAATGAAGTTACACCAGACCTGAACTGCGTGCCAATCGATTGAGCCATTACTGTTGCCTACTCAGTTCACCCGATCATCATGCCAATTGCCCAACATATCAAATAATTCCAACCGCCTAACGTATCAGGAAAGCTAATCGCCCAAAAGGAATGAACTGACGAGAGGAGAAAAGCCAATCGCCAAAAAGAAATGGACTGACAAGATCAGCGCCTCCTCTTCGTCCTCGTCGGTCTGCAACACATCTACAGTCGCCTACCCCAACAAAGAGCATCATCGTTTGTTGGTCACCCCTGAACTGCCCACCATGCCGGTCGCCTCTCTGTTTTGACCGGTCGCCCACCTCTTTTTCCTGGTGGTTCTTCACGACAATTGTTCATCATCCCACCAACCTTGGTGACGCAGACCCACATCTCCTTTTCCCAAGAGCACCACCTTGCCCGCCAACCTACGAGAGGTAGAAACTAGACTTGAGGCGATGAGGGCATGATGGAGTTGAAACTAATTGTCAGTTTATTATTGAAGAGCATTAAAACTGCAGACTGATTTCAAATGGTTTGGGTATATGAAGGGGCCCACTTTCTAAATACGATGGTGACTCGAAGGAAGCATGATGAAGCTACCAAATGAACGATAAAGTCGCAGACTTGAAGTTGCAGACTTACTTTGTTTAAAATAAGTTGTTTTATTTGACATACCCAAAGAAATCAATATGGCCTCTCTAACAACCTGGCGACTCCAATGTCCAAGTATCAAAGCGTTAAGGAACAAATGCCAACAATAAAAATAATATTTTATATATTGTCAGATCAAGATGTCAAAGACATCGCCTAAGGCTTTGTTTGAGAGTTGGTTTTGGGGGGAAGGAAGGGAAGGGTTTTATTAATCCCTTCCATTGTTTATGAGTTTAAAAAAAAATGGGGAAATGGAATTGGGGATTTTTGTAAAATCCTCCAAAACCCTTCTCACCCTTAGAATTAAAGTTCCCCCAATTTTGGGGGTTTGAGGGAGAAAATATTGAAAATTACTCATCTGTCCTTAGCATTAAAATGTAAAAACTACATAAATATGAATCATTTTTTAAACGTGAAATTATTAGAAAAGTCCAAAATACTGGCAGAATTTACCGACGAAAAAAATTCCGTAAAAAATAATGATGAAATTTTTGATAAGAATCATATACGTCAAAAAAGTTTCGCCAAAATTAGTGATGGGATTTTTGATGAGAATCATATACGTCAAAAAGATTTCGTCAAAACTAAAGATGAAATAAGAGACGGAACCAGATTTTGTCATAATCACCGACATAAATGTTTTATGAAAACAATTCAGTCAAAACTATTGATAACAAAAACATTTCCATCCAAGATTTTGACGAATCACATTTCCATAAAAAGGTTTAACGTAAAACAATTACATCAAATTTTTTAGGTAAAACACTTCCATCAAAATTTACAGCAAAATTTTTTGACAAAAAATATTTCCATCAAAATTTGTGACTAAAAAAATTTCTGCAAAAAAATTGACGAAATTTTTTTTTGGTTAAAATTCTTTATGGAATCCTAATTTCGTTAATATATTTCAATAAAAAACATATTCATCAATTTTTTGACGAAAAATATTTCACACAAAATTTTCAACGAAATACATTTCTATCGAAAATCTTCGACGGAAAAAAATTTCATTAAAATTCTTTACATAATTTAATTTTTTTTGAAAGTTTTCGACTTTTGACAAAAAAAATTCCGTTGAAATTCTTAGGGAAACACATTTCCATCGAAAATTTTGTACGAAAAATTTTTTCGTCAAATTTTTTGATAAAAAAAATTTCCATCAAAATTTTCAACGGAACACATTTCTGTCAAAAAATTTCGACAAAAAATATTTCTATAAAAAATATTGACCACAATTATTTCGATAAAAACTTTGACTGAAAAAATATTCTGTCAAAATTCTTTATAGAATCTGAATTTCGTAATAGGCCGTTGTTCACCGGTATTGTAAACATTAATTATGATATTAAGCGCAGTTACAATCACAGCAATTTATTTGATAAAAATGCGAGTAAACTTTTTCCGTTTTTTACGCGAGCATTTAAAATCGTAAAAAGCGTAATAAATGAAAGTTGTGACCGTAACTATAAACTCTTTACGGAATAATTAATTAAAATACTTTTACATCTTATATTACTTCTCTCACGTCACTAAGGGGTTTTCATAAACCCACTTAGCTAATTTCTCGCTTTTACGTTTTCTACCTATCCGAACATGGTTCGGTCTCCGAATTTCTGCGGACAAACCGCATGGCGAGAACCTCTAATCTTTTGATATGTTATTCTACACTCAATTACCTTTCTAGGAAGCTATCACGCGAGTTATTTTGATCTTGTTTGCTCCGGACATCGCCGTTTGAAGTTGGACAAGCAAAGCTGCCAGCCAACCCCAAAACAACTCCATACATCCCTCACTAATTTAATTACTGCATAAAATCCACTAAACCAATTGCTCTCAAATTTTTATACAAACATTTAGACACCTCCATATTTAATTTGATACATGATACACTTAATTTGACCAAGAAAAGAAGTGGGAATAATTTTCCCAAAACTGGTCCAGAACTGCCACAAGTGCAGGTAGCAAATGGGCAGTCTATGTTCCCTGCCTTCTATAGGTCAACTTCCAATGCATAATTCTACCAAATTTTACCACAAGATAGAGTAAATCTCAACCTTTAAAATGGTGTATGGAACATCCCTATCGGAACTCTATGGAGGGAGATATGCTCTCCCGAAGTTCGCCTAAATTCTACCAATTTACAGAAAATTTGCCAGAGTTTCCTTTGTTTTTACAAAAATTCCCAAATTTGCAAATGTGCTGTAAGACCTCAAATGTACCTAATAATCAATGGGTGGCACACACAAGGACCAACAATGCCTTGAGGCTCTTACAACCCATCACAGTTTATATTACTTTATACAATTCATATCGTATTGCTTACTTTATTACACTTAGCAATTTGAATCACTAATGTCCATTTACATGCATTTGCTAAACATACACATAATCATAATCTTAAAATAGGCCTAAGTCCCTTCCATCATATTACATAAAGTATCCATGTATAATTACAACGTCTCAATTAAATATTACAACTTATAAATTCATGACATTCAATTACAACGTAAAGCATAAACTTAAAATGACATATACAACTAGACTTAGGCAAAATGACATGAACAAATATGACACTGAATCTCGTCCTAAATACATATATAATGTTCATGCCCTAAGTCTAGCCTAAGTCCGATGGCCATCAAAATGCAAAATATAAAGTCCTCCAACAACTCATCCTACGGGCTTCTTGCCCGCCGCTCCAGCACCACTGCTACCTCCTGAAATAAAGTCCCCAAGACGGGGTGAGATATATGAATATATCTTAGTAACCCAGAGGTTCTGGAGAATGCTCCGCCCAATGTCTCACTTCGATGCATATAAATAACATAAAATAACATCTAAAAAAGGGATAAAACAAGGGATTTAGAGAAAATGAGGATCATAGGGATACAAAATACGACGAAGCTGGAATGGTCGATGCCAATACCATGCAACGTCCTGCCTAATGGCTCGGCATATAAGCCTATGGGTCTCATCCAAGGCGTGTTCCTAGAACATCAAACCAAGGTACCCCTTCCATCCACATACACCCGAGACTTCCTAGTGTGCTCCTATCCAGATTACACACCACGACCCTAGGTCAAATGGAACTCCCTCTTGGAGACCTATCTAGTGGAAGTCCGAAACGCCCGAAGGCAAAACTGTTTATTGGCCAGAGACTCGGTACCTATGTACCAACATACATACTAAATGCATGATCATGTTATTCTACATTACTTACATCCATTTCCTACCATCACCCTCAACGGACATGGTGGAACACACAAGGGGATCAAGCCCCAGTACCAAGAGGTTACTTTAAGAAGCCTCTCCACTTAACTCCACATCAGTATATTCTTCGAGCTCAGTATACAGCAGAAATGCCTACACAGAGGACGTTCCCAATTACTTAAAACTCATGCAAACATATGCAAGTTACCAATTATGCAAGCATGGTTCTAATTACTCACCTCAATCCCACTTGGTCCGGGACCAAGGGCAATCCACCGAACTCACGGTTCGGGACTCAAATCAACGTAAAACAACCTACAATAACCATCTACGAATCATCAATACACGACAAATCTATCAAAGTACGAAAACGTCAAAAATCACCCCCACTATGTAGGTTCGGCCAACAAGGTGTTAATTTACATTTTATTTTTTTAAATTTTTTTTGTCATTTTCTTAGGCATCCTTAGGTCACCAAAAGGCCATATCAAGTGCCACTTTTCATTTTACGTCTTTCAAACGTCGTTTTGCCTAGTATTTTGCTCCAGGACCAATTAACCACTCAACACTACCAAGTATTTTTCCATTGGTTTTCCAACCTTCCAACCACCACACAACCCATCTAATTACCATTTAACACATAATACATCACTCAAACAATTTTCAGCAACATCAATTCCCTAATTTTCCTTAAATGGCCGAATTGCATGCAATGCCACTCCAAGGAATTTCAATCAATTTTAACTACTCCGCACCTCATAAAATCCTATTATATCATCATACAATCATACAACAACTCACCAACACAATCCTAACACATTTCCAAAACTCAAAGTCATGACACCATCAAATTTTCCTAAGTTAAAAACCATATTTTTCACCAATAATTTTCATTGCATTTATAGCTCTAACACATCATTCTAAGACATTATCATCTAATACACATTTTCCATTTGAGCTCTCTAACAACACAAATCAAAAAATCCCCCTTTAGGGTTCATGAACAAATCCGAAAATTAAACCATGGAAATGAGGAAGAAACTTACCCCAAAGCCCACAAGGCTCCTCAAAGCTATCCTAAACCATTAGAGCACCTAACCACTCCACGAACACAAATCTAACACTTTGAGCCGCGGCCTTTAGGGGGAAATATCTCAAAATATAATGGTTTTCAAGGCTCAAGGACACCACCAATGGGTTTAGAAGGTGATTCCCATCGAATTTCAAGTCAAAGATCAAGGGATTTGGTGCCAAAATGACTAAGTTATGAAGGATTGAAAATGGAAGTGAAATGGGTGATGGGGAGGGGGAGGCCGCGGGTTTGGCTTGGAGGGAGGGAGGGAGAAGATAATGAATAGTACAAAGGACATGTGTCTTAAGTGGTTTAAGTGGGGTGGGTCCCATCGCCACCTTACGCGTTTTCAAACTAATTCAAATTTCCCTCCGATTCCACTTAACGTCCAAAATTCCAAAACCTATTTAGAAACTCTAACTTTTAACATTAACCATTGTCCTTTAATTACACTTGATCTGATGAATCCTGAGTTTTCCGGTCGTTCGGAGAAAATGTTGTTTTATGCTGTTGCGCGCGTCGTAGGCACGCTTCCCCAAACTTACTAAATTCTGTTAAATTTCATCAGAAATCATATTTCCTAGTTCTATAAACCATTTATAACTTGTATTCAAAATATAGAGCACAAAAATCAATCGACACGTTTTACGGTGCAATCGTACCGCAGTATTTTACTCGGTAAAAACACTATTCACTGAATTATTTGAAAATTGCCTATCCACTCAATTTTTCCTTCTGAATCCATTTCCAGTGTTCTTTTTATCATCTGAGACCTTCTACTTAATTTACTTCCTAGGGTTAGGTGCATGGCTAATTTACCGTTTTGCCATTTCTTTGTATTTTGGCCTTATATTCAGAATTTTCACTAATCCTTCCTTTTAATTCTCATTTAATATATTAATGTTTAAGCTTAGAAATGTGAGGTGTTATAAATTTCGTCGAAAGTTTCGAATGAAATATTTCCCTCAAAATTTTTGACAAAACAATTTTCTTCAAAACACATTTCCATCGAAATTTTGAACGGAAAACATTTTGTCAAAATGTTTTACGGAATTCTTTTTTCATTTAAAGTATTTGATGGAGGAAATCATTTTCGTCAAAACTTTTGACGGAAACTAAATTTCATCGAAAATTTTAATAGAAAATTTATTTTAAAAAAACTTTCATCGGAGAAAAAACTCTCTCATTTCTAGACGAAAAGCATTCCGACAAAAAAATAATTTTGTGACGAAATTTTCGTCATTTGCAATGTAAAATTTTCATCAAAAATATGATATTTTTTGGTATTGTGAAAAGTACATAAATAATTTTGTTAGAAATTTAAAATTTAATTTAATTTGTATAATATAATAATTATATTAATTTTTAAAAAAGGTAAAATAGTAAAAATATCTCATTGACCCTCCAATTTCTCCTATACCATTTTTTTAACTCCCAAACAAGGGAAGAGAATACCTTTCAATTATCTTCCCTTCCTTCCCCTCTATTTCCCTTGGATCCCCTTCCTTCTTTAGTCACAAATTTTGATGGAAATATTTTTCATCAAAAAAACTTGTGAAATTTTTTGATGGAAATGTTTTCCGTAAAAAAATGTGATGTAATTGTTTTACGTCAGAACTTTTTGATGGAAATGCGTTTATTAAAATTTTTGGACGGTAATATTTTTATTATCAATAGTTTTGACTAAATTTTTTTCATAAAACATTTATGTCAGTGATTATGACAAAATCTGTTTCCATCTCTTATTTCGACTTTAGTTTTGACGAAATTTTTTTGTCCTATATGATTTTAATAAAAAATTTCATTACTATTTTTGGTGAAATTTTTTTGACGTATATGATTTGTATCAAAAACTTCATCACTATTTTTGACAAAAAGAATTTCGTCAGTAAATTCTGCCAGTATTTGAGATTTTTCTAATAATGTCACGTTTTAAAAATGATTCATATTTATATAGTTTTTACATTTTAAGGCTAAGGATAGATGAGTAATTTTAAATATTTTCTCCCCCAAACCCCCTAAAATGGGGGAACTTTAATTCTAAAGGTGAGAAAGGTTTTTGAGGATTTTGCAAAAATCCCCAATTCCATTCCCTCATTTTTTTTAAACTCACAAACAGGGAAAGGGATTAATAAAACCTTTCCTTTCCCTCCCTTCCCTTCCAAAAACTAACTTCCAAATAAAGCCTAATGTTAGATTCGTGACATACGTATATTAAATGCAGGTACAAGAAGAAATGGTCAGAGTGATTATTAGGTGGAATGCTAGTGGACTCCACGCAAAAAAGTAAGGAAAGAATTTGAAAAGCAAAGCAAATTTACAAAGAATGTACAATGAGTTGGTGCCATTTTAATCTCTCGCCTTGAAGTTCGTGCAAAGCAAAGTAAATGGAAAGTTCAATTCTCCATCATCACAATGGGGCCCGTGAAGATTCTCATCAATATATATATATATATATATATATATATATATATATATATATATATATATATATATATATATATATATATATATATAAGCGTTGGTGCAGTCACCTAAGGATATTGTTTTAATAAAGGAAGTTCGCATTTAAAATTAATTGTAGAAAATAAAAGTGTTACTACCAATGTTATGTTTTATATTAATCTCACCATTAGATCATTTTTATGCTTTTATATTAAAAACGATTATATTTATTTCTAACTTTGTATGTTTATGATTCCCCATATTTAATATTTAAATTTATTTTTACCTTTGTATGGTTATGATTTCTCATATTTAATACTTTCACATTAAATATGGAAAATCATAACCATTAAATCAATTAGATCGAACGATATAAATATAACCGTTGAATCAACATAATTTATCTAACGGTGAAACTGATTAATAGTAATATTGGTAGTAACACTAATTGGTTGTTACATGATATATATATATATATATATATATTAAAGACTCGTAAGTTATCAAAACTTATATATTAAAGACGTAAGTTATCAAAACTTACGTATGTGAAGATTCTTATCAATATAGGATCCATTTACAATTTTTTTTGAATTTTTGTTATCTTCTCCGGGAGAATATAGTGAAACTAGTGTTCTCTCGGGAGAAGATAGTGTAGTTTGGAAGAGTTTATAAATAAAAAAGTTTGTAAATATAACCTGCCCCATATATATATATATATATATATATATATATATATATATATATATATATATAAATATATATATATATATATATATATATATATATATATATATATATATGGGTTCGCTTTTTCTACAGATAAGTTATATGCAGTAAGCCCAATACGACGTCGTTTTGGGGTGGAAATCATTGTATTTTTTTGTAATTTAATTTATTTCAGGGTTATAATAGTCTTTATATTTATAATTTTTTAAAATTTCAATACCAAAATGATGTCGTTTTGGGAATAAATGCAGATAATTATCTGCATTAACTGCAAAAATATTTTTCCATATATATATATATATATATATATATATATATATATATATATATATATATATATAGGGTCAGGATCATTTTACAGCAGTGTAAGTTACACTCTTAATCTTGTCCATTAATCTAATTTATATCTAAGGGCTCAAATTTTTTGGTAATGTGAGCCATTGGATACAAGTGGATCAATGGTCAAGATTGAGTGTAAGACTTCTAACTCTTACACCGTATCTTGCCCCATATATATATATATATATATATATATATATATATATATATATATATATATATATATATATATTTCTATATTAAGGACATTGCTTAATATGCTAATACTTTGGCTTACTGGGAGCCACACCAAGTTAGTATGTAAGTGACGTCTAAGTAAATTTGTCCATTCAATCAATAATCTTCGTTGAGGGCCCCACTGCTTGGTCGAACCGCGAGCTGCTCGGGAATAATTTAAAACTATAGGAGCAAGAGCACAGAGCAACAGTCAGATTTGCCAACAGGAGCAATTTACTCTGACTGAGAGCAACCCTTTTCGACTATACACAAGCGTACGTGTCAAGCAATATAGGGTGTTTTAGTCCCAGATTTATCGTCCTCAGGGAGCAATTGTGAAGTAAGAAACGTTCAAGGAAACTTAACTTGTAAAAAAAAAATACAGAAAAGCAACTATTCTCGACCAAACCTCACAAAGAGCAATCTCTAGTCAGCTAGTTAAACAATGTTAACTGTTCTGAACCTAGATGAGAGCAGTGATAACTTAGTATGATCATCGAATGTAAAAGCATCAATTTGAAGTAGTTCAAGAGTAATCAGTGAGAAGAGAGTAAAATCAATAATGTAAACACTAGTAAAATGTTGTGGAAAGAGTTGCAACAAAAGATTGATGTGGGGTTGATTTCTGAGAAGGTTAAGTAGGTATTCACGGGCTCCATATTTTCATCCCTTTGGTTAACCCTGCTTGGTAGCATATTTTATAAGTGGAATATGCTCCTTCCTTTACTTTGCCTTAGGATAAGAAGAGAGCAAGGCCTTGCTCCCACCTTACTCCAGAGGTCTTAGAGTTACACACAAGGAAACTATGCTGCCTTCTCAAAAGAGCATGGATTCACATGGAAGTGCTCCTCATTCCGGGTGTTTCTCCCTCCTTTCTTCAGGCTAAACTACCCCAAGATCTTGAGACTGCTCCACACGCCCCTGTCAGTGTTTCATCGACCGAGTGGTCCCGGGATGAGGTTGCAGCCCAAGGGGTTTCACAGAATCAATATATTAAACCAAAGAGCAACTCATATTTCATTTATAAAATATGTGTTCCTTACAAAGTTATCCTAAGACAAAAGGGATTACTTCTATGGAACCCTTACCTACTTAAAGAAAGTTAGCTCCTAGTGACCCTTTTTACAAAATAGAAGGAATAATAAAACTATCCTAGGATGTCTGTTCTTTTGGTTGTTTGCTAAGTTCCTTTTATAGGCCCCTTCATTTAATCCTCACTGTTCCCTTCATCAAGGGCTATGCTTTCTCCAAATCCTCTCCAATGGTAGCTCTGTTCCTTGCCAACTCAGCTCTTCATAGGAATATTCTCCAATCGCAACCTTGCTCCTTGCCAACGCAGCACTTGATGGTAGTGGTCCCCCTTGCTTTTGGTTTCTCTTTGTGCGCAAGAATTCTGGGATCAGGAGACATGCCCACTATTTCTGCTATAGCTGATGTGGCGGCTCCTGATTGCTTCCTTTTCTTGCTTCTGTACTGTAGCAGGGAGACACCTCCACCTTCTCTGCTGATGCTGACGTGGAGGCTGCTGATTGCTTCCTTTTCTTGCTTCTGTACTGTAGCAGGCTTTTATGCTCCCTTTATTTGCGCAGCACCTCTCTTTCTTCCTAAATGTGCAGCTCCTCTTGTTAGGTCTTAGGTTTCCTGATCAAAACAAATTAACCCAATAATCATATGTGAAAAAGATAATGTTAATTTGCTTCAAGCCTACTCTAATTCCTATTTCACGTATTCCTCTGGTCTGCTTCTTAAAACAATTGCTCCTCATGGAAGAAGGAGGTTAAGGAGAGTAATTCAGAATTAAAACTTGGGCTTGATGAGACCATATGTACCTAATGGACCTCAACTTTTGAGGACCATCAAACACCCCAAAACTAAACATTACTCGTCCAGAGTAATCCCTTATTACTTTCACTCTTCTTGTGCTAGATTAATGCTCCTTGAGATTTATCGATGGAGAGTTAACAGAACTTCTTCCATTGCTTCATTGGAGCATCCATCTGACTTGTGAGACTTCACCAGCTTCAGTGTGTACGTGTGACTTCTTTCACTCTTCAGTCGGTTTTCTTACTATGTTGCTGTAGGAATGAACTTTTAACTTCTAGCTTAATTGCTCCCCTCTTCATCTTTTTTCTTAGGTCTTTTTGACTGGGAGTCAATTACCCTTATTTTTGCATAAGGCTGACCTTCAATAGTATGCTCTTTGAGCGGCTCTTGCTCCTAACCCTGATGTTTAGGGCCTTTTGGGCACAGTTCTTTGGAGCAGAGGAGCTGACCTATTTTTTTTTTTTTAACCAGAGGTAGAGCAGCTCGAAGTTCCTTCCTTTAGCAACTTCATGAATTTGCTGACTGCAGGAGCGCCCGATTTTTTGTGTAGTGTTCCTGAGCTTGGTGTTGCTCCAAATCAGATTGATGTTCTACGTTACTTTGTCTGACACTGTAAACTCTCCACAGCATCTCGAGGAGCAAAAATCTGAACAGAAGAATTGATGGGTAAATCAGGACGCTCAAGACGGTAAATTAAACAAGAATTAAAAGAAAAAGTTTTGAAAAACAAGTAAATCAGGGTGGCGAATCCCTGGTACACCGCAGAGGTTACTTTCCAAGAGAAAATTAGACACAATTCACTCGAAATATACAGGCATTCGTTCCAGAAAAATTTAATCAAGTTAAATGAGTGGAGAACGAATAAACCTGGGGTCACCGGAGTTACCCTTATTGCTCCTTGATTTCTTGATTTGCTCCACTGTAGGGAGCGGACATCACTGCTTCTGGTGGTAAGATATTTGGGAATGGTGGGTATGGAGTCTGCCCTTTGAATTTTTCTCCCCAGTTACTAGCAAAGACTTGATCACGAGCTCTGCAGTATAGTCTGAGTTGAATATCCTCTT
>JAVKPL010004111.1:0-21305 GCA_032173675.1 Gastrolobium villosum
GTGTAACCTACTTGGTTCCATTCTTGGTGCTTGCTGAGATTCGTTTTGCGTGCTGGAGTTTGTTTTTGCTGCGGGCTCCACAAAATGTTGTGTGCTAGGAAATTTTTTATGGTAATATTAAATGATAGATGATAAACCCATACATTATATACAAAAATAGATTGTATAAATAGCATTGCCATATATATATATATATATATATATATATATATATATATATATATATTTAAAATCATTTCTGCAACTACTTTATGTATATAAAAGTGAATGAGTTTCGTTATAAAGAGGTAAAATTATTTCTGCAGCGGCTTTATGTACATAAAAGTGAATGAATCTCATTATAAAGAGAAGAGAATGAAAAAAGAATTCTGCAATAAAAGCAGAAATATTTTTTCATACATATATATATATATATATATATATATTTATTTATTTATTTAAAAAAAAAAGTGGTTGTTTAGCAGCTTTTATCAATTTATTGATCTGTGTTGCAGGTACTGAGGCATGTCAATATCCATCCACTAGGTGAACATTTTTAACCAAGGCTTCTTTCTTTTGCTTTCTTGCCACAATTTGTAACATAAAAATCTCATAATCGGTGTCTAAAATTGCAGTACCAGTTCATCGGTCTTAAACACAACAAACACCAGCGGTGCAAATGTTTTTGGTTCAGTACCTGTTCGCAGGAACCCCTCTGCATCTGCTGCAGCTGCCACATCAAATAAATTTGCACAAATTTGCATCATTGTATGGGCAATAGCAATTTTGGAAAAGAATTATCTTTAATATGAATGAGGATTTGATTTTGGTTCTCCCAGTTGTGTAACAAAAAAACAAACAGATACTAGATGATCAACATGACTCACCTGACAAAAAAAGAAAATTGTAGAAAGAAATAGCAATTATATGATGGGCATGAGTAGATATTTTTACCATATATACTTTTTTAAGAGTTTTATAGTCTAAGTGGCCATCTGTTTGGATGAGTTTTTTTTTTTTTTTTTCAAAATTTACTTTTTTAAGGAAAAAAACACTTATCATCAAAATTTGCACAAATTTACATCAAATAAATTTGCACAAATTTGCATCATTATATAGGCAATAGCAATTTTGGAAAAGAATTATCTTTAATATGAATGAGAATTTGATTTTGGTTCTCCCACTCGTGTAACAAAAAAACACACAGATACTAGATGATCAACATGACACACCTGATAAAAAAAAAAAAAAAAAAAAAACTTTGTAAAAAGAAATAGCAATTATATGATGGGCAAGAGTAGATTTTTTACCTTATATACTTTTTTAACAGTTTTATAGTCTAAGGGCCCATTTTTTTGGATGAATTTTTTTTTTTCAAAAGTTATTTTTTTAAGGAAAAAAACACTTTAATGAAAAATTTGTTTTGATGCATGCTTTTAAAAAAAAACATAAGTCAAAAGTCAATTAATTTTTTTTTAAAATCAAATATTTTTAAAAAATTTAAAATTTAAAATTTTTGTAAAAAACATTTCTAAAATAAGCAAGACACAATACACTTCCAAAAGGGGAATTTTACCCTCCAGGCGTGAGATTCATCTCTATAAGGAGCATTTCCCTAAGATTCCAGAGCAGAGAAATTGCATGAGTATGATACCTTATGCTTTGACGGTAGGTAATCTCATGTATGTCATATTGTGTACCAAACCAGATATTTGTTATGCAGTGGGAGTAGTAAGTCGATACCAATCTGATCCTGGAGAAGAATACTGGATAGGGGTTAAGCATATACTCAAGTATCTTCAGAGATCAAGAGATTATATATTTGTCTATTCTAGTGGAAGTCTTGAAACCATTGGTTAAAAGCCCATTCAAAATGTTATAAAAAAAAAAAAAAAAACCATTCAAATGGGCCCTTAGTCAACAAATGTATTCTTTTACACAGTTCGTGAAAGGTGTACTCTCACACGTCCCTTTGATTCCAAATAAGCTTGTAGGGGCTACATTTGTTGACTTAACAACATATTTTGATCCTAGATCCTAAGAAATTACAAATTAGGTCTACACCTATATTTAGGAAGTGTGTTGGATGATTCATCTGGGTGTAAAGCACTCTCAACATTGCTTTCAAAATGCTTAGATGGGCAATTTTGTTGGTTATGCTTCAGGGAAGCTATCAACTCATAACAAACGAAGTTGCTTTTGTCTCTTCAACTATTTAAATAAACATAGCATTAAAGTTGGGTTTAAATCACTAGTTCTCATTTACCAAAAAAAAAAAAAAACACTAGTTCTCATCCAAACCATGCTTTCTGTTGAAAAGGGAATCGGATAATCCACTTGCTTTTTGCTAACATTTTCCGAAAAGGGGTCAAAACACTTGCCGAAAGACACCATGCCGGTAAACTAGTGATTTATAATGATTATGCCTTGATATGATAACGACACAAAGAATAGGAATCATCAAATCCACTTAGAATTAGTGGATGAGACCTCAAGTTGATATTGGTACATCAACATGTCATGCCATCTCTAGACTTAGGGGTGTGCATATACTCAATTGAACTCAATTTTCTTTTCGAAGAATTGTAAATCAATTCAGTACAAAAAATCAAACTTTTTTTTTATCTCAAACGGTTTGAAAATAATTCGGGGTGACTTCGAAAAGAGTTCAGTTTGGTTCGGAACAGTTCGGGTCGAACTTATTCTAAAAAGAAAATAAAAAATAAAAAAATTAAAGAAATAAAGTAATAGAAATAAAGATAAAATTAAAAGAAGCCTCTAAATAAATAAATAAAGAGTAAGGGAAAAATGTTTATCCTTTTACATGACACAACTTATATCATTTTACTCTAACAAAGCGATGGGACCCACACTTTTATTATTTTTGTCAACTCTCTCTCCTCCTTCATCTATCTCTTCTCTCACTTAAAATGACACAACTTTACATCCTTTAAAATAATACACATTTTTCCCAAAGAGTAAATACCCTTTTAGGTCCTTAACAAAAAGTACCGTCCCCATTTTAGTCTCTCACAAAAAAAAGTACTCTCGAGGTCCCTAAGAAATTCAAAATAGACCCATTTAGTTGAAATCATGGTCCACTTCTTGCTTCTGGGGAGCATTACAGGAGGCCCTTGGCACTCAGTTGAGACTGAGTACTGCCTATCATCCGCTGACAGATGATCAGACTGAGAGGACCATTCAGACGTTGGAGGATATGCTGAGGGCTTGCTCTCTGGAGCAGGGTACTACATGGGACAAACATCTTCTGTTGGTAGAGTTTTCATATAATAGTAGTTTCCATGATAATCTGGGTATGGTCCCTACAATGAGATGTATGGTCGGAGGTGCAGGAGACCCACGTGTTGGTCTGAGGTTGGTGACAAAGAACGGTTTGGATTGGATTTCATTCAGGAGACTACGAAACAATTCAAAATGATCGAGATCAATTGAAAAAGGCTCAGGATTTCCAGAAGAGTTATTATGTTGACAGGCATCGACCTCTTGAGTTTGAGGAGGGAAATCATGTATTTCTAAGATTTTCATCGGTGACTAGTGATGGACGAGCCCTAAGAGTGAGGAAGCTGAGTCTAATATTTATTGGACCTTACCAGATTCTGCATAAGGTAGGACTTGTTGCCTACCAGCTTGCCTTGCCTCTCAGTTGGTGAATCTGCACAATGTATTCCATGTTTCTCAGCTGAGGAGATATGTAGCTAATGCTTCACATGTGGTTCAACCCGATGATATTGAAGTACGAGAGAATTTGAAAACTCCTTATGGGCCGTTGAAGATTCTTGACAGAGATGAGAAGAAGCTGAGAAATAAATCTATTCATATGGTGAAAGTCTAGTTGAAAGGAAGAGTGCCTAAAGAGTCCACTTGTAAGCGGGAGGACGAGCTTCTCTAGTAATATCCCGAGTTGAGGGACATGTATGTTCCTAATTTTGTTGACAAAATTGTTAAAAATATGGGGTGAATATAATAACTCTGACCTGTGAATTATGATTATGCAAAATAACTAAAGATTTAATCATGATAAAGCGAGATTAATATTTTCACAATTTATACGAGTTATAATTACAGTTTGACTTGCTTATAAATACGGAAAGTGTTTAATCAGAAAATAGTATGTTTTTAAAAGAAAAAAGAAAAAGTTAAGTAGTATTTAATTCAATTTTTGTGATTGTAACTGAAATTAATATCATACATAATGATAAAAAATGAGTTTTAGAACGGGGTGTTACATTTTTTGTTTGAACATTGTCTTGTTTAACTATATTTTAACTATCAATTTAATTTGTTAAATTTGTATGGAACCATAATCCAGAATTCAATTTTCTTTTATTCGTTAAGATATTTGATTGTGATATCCCAATGTCACATTCTACATGAAAAGAAACTAAGTGATAATTAATATTCGATCAAGACATTCTTAGAGGACAATGACCAAAATACCGCCTTTTGGTCACGTCCATGAAACTATTTCCCATTTTGCTACGCCTAAAATCCTGTAATTAGGTCCAGCACGACATGTTTTGTTATATGACAGAAGGATGTATGTATGTTCCAACTGACTCGATCAGTCAACAAGACTAGTTCAACTGACTCAGCTAACAAGACTCGCCAATGTGTCCTGCTCGGCCCAATAGTATGATTAGTCATTCAACCATGATATTTCAAAAAGTAATTTGGAGGCTGTGGTATATTGATATGAGTTTTATAATTCTCATGGTGAAGGAGAATTATAATCTCATGTTATAGAGATAAAAAACATGTGAGATCCATGTGTTAGAAAAAATTATATGTAGGACCCATGTTAGCACGGAAATCGAAGGGTGTGTAGGAAAATTATAATTCTCATGTTGAATGAGAATTATAAAACCCTATTTATATTTTAATAAAAAGCTGAGACCAATTAATTGCGCTTTGAGTATAATAAATAGAATGAAAATATAACTAACAAGGGTATAATACAGTTCATCACGAAAGAAAGGACTCGCTGAGCCGAGATCACTAACTAATACTAATCTAATACTAATAGAACCGAAATAGAATTGTCTTTTCTATATACTCTCCTCAGTTCCGTTGCTACCGCGCGCTTTACCGCAATCGATTGGATCATATAGATATCCCTTCAACACAACATAGGCCATCGAAAAGATCTCGAAAACCCACCAAAGTACGAAAGCCGGGATCTTTCAGAAAATGGATTCCTCTATTCGAAGGGTGCATAACCGCATGGATAAGCTCACACTAACCCTTCAATTTCGGGATTTTATTTTCCTTGGGAGGTATCGGGAAGGAATTGGAAGGAATGTAAGAATCTCGATTCATACAGATACAGAAGAAAGGGTTCTCTATTGATTCAAACGATATACCTATGAGATAGGGATAGAGAAAGAGGAAAAAATCGAAGATTTCACATAGTACTTTTGATCGAAAAATCCATCTGATTTATTTCGTACCGTTCGCTCAATGAGAAAATGGGTCAGATTCTACAGGATCAAACCTGTAGGGTCAGATTCTATATATGTAGGTTATCTTTTTAATGATCATATATGTTTCCTTATATATTCAATGTGAGACCAATTTATGTATGCATGTGAACTTTGAAACAAAACACTGTCTAAGATTATGTCAATTGCTACAGTATTTTTTGAAGAGGTTTTTGATTATGTCAACAATAGCTGTGAGTTTAAGCTTGAGGATTGAAAAGCATCAAGGCTTAAAGGAAATAATATGCTACACTTTAATTTTAATCATACATATATTGATTTTGTTCCTTGCATTTTTATTTTGCTTGCATTTATTTTGGTGTAATATGTTGCTTTAAGTCATTATGACTTAGCATAAGATTTAAAACATCTTTAGTGATATATATATAGGGGCATGATATTCTTACACCGGTGTAAGAGTTAGAAGTCTTACACTCAATCTTGACCATTGATCCACTTGTATCCAATGGCTCACATTACTAAAAATTTTGAGCCCTTAGATATAAGTGGGATCAATGGACAAGATTGAGAGTGTAACTTATACAGGTGTAAAATGATCCTGACATATATATATATATATATATATATATATATATATATATATATATATATATATGAGTTATATTTATCACATTTTGCATAAGAGAAATAAATTTTCTATACATATTAAAGAAGGATGGGTCGCACCTCTTTTTTTTCTCCTCTTAGCTGTGGGTCTCACTTATAATTTTGTTTCTATAACATGAGATAACAATATCCCAATAACATAAGAAAAGTATTTCCCTATATGTGTGTGTGTGTGTAGTGTCTATAGAAATAAAAAACCACAGTGGTTAAAAATGAAGTTTTCCCTTCTAATAGGAAAATTTTCATTTTCACCCATTGTGATTTTATGATTTATCATTTTTTAACTTATTGTAACTCCCCGTGTGCACCGGACTATTAACATGCATATGGTAATAAGCACAACGTATTTAATGAAATAAATATGGAAGCTAGCTATTAGATTTACTGTTAGTTTGGTATACAAACGTGAGCAAACTTTTTTTCTTTCCTTTATGTATTGAAATTCCAATAATTAGTTCCATTATTACTCGATGCTATATCTATCCTTTACAAGATTTATGCCACCTTTTTCATTCACAAAACATATTGCCTAGCAATCCATTACTTAGGCTATCACATACATATCATGTCTCAAAATGATATCAATAGTGTTACTTACATGATTGCATCAATTATCACAAAATAGATGTAATTGAATAAGTAACATAAGTCTCTTGAAAACTCTGTCCAGGTGTAACCATTTAGATCCTCTCCAAGTGAATTTAGCACCATGACAGCCAAGGTCCATGATGTTGCAGTCATCAAGGACTTCCATAAACTTTGAACATTTGGATAGGTTGGCAGGTACACCCCCCTTTTTCTCATTAGCACTCAAAATCTCATTGAAATCCCCCATAAGAGCCCAAGGGGTAGAGATAGTTTCACTAATTCTTCTAAGGGCCGACCAGAGAACTTTTCTATCTTCCTCTCTAGGGCTGCCATAAACAACAGTCAGGAGGAAGCTGGCCCCATTGCTACAAGTACAGAGGACATGAATGAACTGATTACTTTTTTCAATGAGAGAAAGGTTAAAGGAATCATCATTCCAACATATCCAAATACCACCCATGAATCCCACAGCATCTTCCATCAAGTAGTTTTTGAATCCCAGTTGTTTTATTTTCCTAGCAGCCGAGATACCACTAATTCTGGGCTCTAAAATTGCTGCCAAACCAACCTTGTACTTCTTAGTGAAATTACGCAGGGTCATTTTAAAAGATTTCTTAGCTGCACCCCTGCAATTCCAGACAAGGCAATTCATTGGATAATCATCTCAGAGTCAGGATTAATGAGTCCCTGAACACTCTCAATCAATTGGTCTGAAGCCATAACACAAACATTTTTTTCAACAACCAAACCTTTCAGATTTTCCTTGTCAGGGGGTTTAGCCCCATTCATTTGTTCTTCGCTATTTCCCTTGCTAATATCCATTTTAGAATGCTCTCCCTCCGTAGCATTTAAGACACACTCTGAGGAAGTAATAGAATTACCATTAATTCTGGTAATGGGGATCTCGTTTCTGGGCCCATTAATCAGGACACCTTGATTAATGGGCTCCTGAGATTTAGAGATCTGGTTGTTCAGATAATTGGATGAAGGGAGCTCTACTGGGCTAGAGCTATTGCCTGCTGGATTGGCCTTCGAAGTAAACACAAAGGAACTCCCCTTGTTCTGAATCTTAGGTTTATAACTTCCTTTGGGATGAGACTTCTTGTAGCCCGATCCACTTATTTTAGCTACTGCCCTAGGAGGAGGCTGATAGGGGTTAGCAATTTTATTCTCTTTTTGATCCCCTGGTCCCTGACTTGCGAT
The DNA here is from genome assembly GCA_032173675.1 of Gastrolobium villosum. Taxonomy (NCBI): domain Eukaryota; kingdom Viridiplantae; phylum Streptophyta; class Magnoliopsida; order Fabales; family Fabaceae; genus Gastrolobium; species Gastrolobium villosum. The sequence continues at coordinate 7,896 of JAVKPL010004111.1, forward strand.
AGTATTAGAAGGCTGCAAATTCGGGGAAGAAGACCCCAATACTATCACAGGGGATTTGTTCCTGTGGCTAATTGTCTTTTTGTTGGAGATGTCCTCACCAAAAGTTCTACCTTCTTGTCCATCGCTCTTAGCATTCGGTTGCTGTTTAAAAAACTTTTTTTTCTGGACCACCATCCAGGGGCCCACTCCTTGATTACAAGCAGGTTTAGTTGCTTCTTGCACGGGCTCCTGCTTGTCATTACTCTCCATCGGCTTCTTGAGCTCAGAGAATTTGTCTATATTGTGACCGTATTTACCACAATTAAGGCAAATTAAATATAGTCCTTCATACTCAACCTTAAATACTTCCTCTTCTAGGATATATTCACCCCTCAACTGTTTAGATAAGTCTAAATCAACACAGATTCTAGCAAATTTGCCCCTATCACTCAAAGAGGTAGTTCTGTCGACTTTTAAAACTTTTCCTATGGAGCTTCCTATCATTTTCAACACAGATTGAACACAGTATTCTAAAGGGATACCTGGAAGACGAATCCATGCAGCAACTCTGTGGGTATTTGCTTTTTGGGGGTTGAAGAACGGCTCCCAGCGGCGGATGGCAAGATAGTGCCCCATTAGAACCCATGGGCCTCCTGTGAGAGCCAGATTTAGATCCTCCACGCTTGAAAACTTGACTGAAAAGAAGTCATTACCCAAATCTGCTACAACAATAGATCCCATTCTCGACCACAAGCTCTCGAGCTTGTTCTTCATATACGCGACCCCCACCTTCTTCCCTAAGAGTTTGACAATGATAGCGTTCTTCTAAGGACTCCTTAGCCTTAGCTTGGCCTCCTTCGAACCCTTGAAGCTGACAGAGCCATCTTCTCCATAACTGACTTGGAACCCTAGCTCGTTGATTTCACCGAGCGCAGGATCAAGTGGTTCACAATGTTCCTCCATGTGGTCTTCTTGCCAGAGATCTTCTTCCTCCATCGAAATTCCATCAGATATGAGAGCATCTGCAAATGATTTGCTCTTCCCATATGGTATACGCTCCTGTATATTCCCGAAGCTGGCACCTCTATTAGTCGATTCAGGGGAGAATTCCTCCCCATTTTTGGATCTTTTGATACTTCTTCTTATGATTTCCTGATTTTCCTTCGCGATGCTTGATGATGCAGCTGAGATTTCCTTCGTAGAACCCCTTTCCTTCTTAGAACCCATAACTTTGCCCTAACAGAGAGAAATAAGATGCGCGCGTGTAACCCACGCCTAACCCACGCCTAACCCACGCCTAACAGAGAGAAATAAGACGCGTGCGTGTAACCCACGCCTAGATAGGATTTGTGCTAATGCCTTATGGAGAACTGCCTTCCCTGAAGCTACTGTCAAAGCTTTGCCTAGGCTCAACTCAGATCACAACCCCTTGCTGCTCTCTCTTAGTCCCCAGGTTTCTAATTGGAGAGAGAGACCTTTCCGGTTTGTGGCTGCTTGCAAGATCATGGTTCCTTCCCTTCCTTCCTCAAAGAGCATTGGAATCCCAATTTTGATGTTTCTTCCTCCTTATCTCGCTTGGTCAATCCGTTGAAGGTGTGGAATAAGCAGGTGTTTGGGGATATCTTAACTAAGAAGGAGAGGCTGTTATTGAGTCTCCAAGAGTTGCAAGCTAGAATTCATTCTACTAATGATGATTCCCTCTCCAAGACATCACTGCTGTGCTGGAGGCAGAGGAAAGTCTTTGGTTCCAAAAATCTAGAACCAAATGGATTGAGGATGGGGACAAAAACACAAGATTTTACCATATCACTACTATGATCAAGAGAGCTAGGAACAAGATTCTTGTCATAAAGAATGAAGCTGGTCACTGGATAAAAGAGGAAGAGAGCATAATAAGGCTATTTCTTGCGTTTTATACGGGTCTTTTCACTGAAGATCACATAGCTAGACCTTGGCATAATACTATAACTAAATGGCCTAATCTCTCTCAACAAGAAATGCGCATGTTGGAAGCTCCTATTAACCCCCAAGAAATACATCAAGCTTTCTTTAAAATGGGTCCTTTGAAGGCTCCTGGGCCGGATGGTTATCCAGCATTATTCTTCCAGAAAAATTGGGATGTCATTGGTAAGCAAACTGTGGCTTCTGTTATCCATCTTTGGCTTAATCCTGGGAATATCAAAGACATTAACAAAACCTTTTTAGTCCTGATTCCTAAAGTTCAAAATCCTGAAAGGGTTGCCCAGTTTAGACCGATTGCTCTATGTTCTGTGTTATATAAAGGGATTAGCAAGATCATTGTGAACAGGCTGAAGCCATTCCTTAAGAAGTTGGTATCTCCCCACCAAGTCAGCTTTGTGCCTAACCGTAATATTCAAGATAATATCATCATTGTTCAGGAGATGATTCATACCATGAACAGGATGAGAGGGAAAAGAAGTTTTATGACTGTGAAAATTGACTTAGAAAAAGCTTATGACCGTATTTCTTGGGATTTCATTCAAAGAGTTCTTGAGGAAATCGGTATTCCTTCTAAGTTGATCTCCTTAATCATGGCCTGCATTACTTCCTCTGAATTTGAGCTTCTCTGGAATGGGGCTAAAGCTGGAGCTATTTTTCCTACTAGAGGTCTAAGACAAGGTGACCCCATTTCACCTTATATCTTTGTTTTATGTATGGAGAAACTCTCCCACCTTATTGCTGATGCAGTAGAAAATAAAAGTTGGATACCCTTGAAAGCTGGAAAGGGTGGACCAAGGATTTCTCACTTGCTTTTTGCAGATGATTTAATGTTGTTTGCGGAAGCTTCAGAAACCCAAATTACCAAAATCATGGAGATCCTGAATTTGTTTGGTGATGTTTCTGGACAAAAAGTAAACAAAGATAAGACCAGTATTTTCTTTTCAAGGAATATTGATGAGGGTCTATCCAGGAAAATAACAAGCATCTGTGGCTTTGCTCCTACTAAAAACCTTGGGAGGTACCTGGGTTCGATGATGAAGCATGACAGAGCTAGCAAGAGCCTTTATAGTGAAGTCCTGGACAGAATTCACAAAAGGCTGAATGGGTGGTCTAAGCAGAATCTCTCTATGGCTGGTAGAGTTGTCCTAGCCAAATCAGTCATTTCCTCTATCCCTATGTTCCACATGCAAAATAACATCATTCCTCTGGGGATCTGTGATGAAATTGAAAAAATCCAAAGACGATTCATTTGGGGTGGTACTAAAGAAAAAAGGTCAGCCCATCTGGTTTCTTGGGAGAAATTGTGCAAGCCTAAGTGCTTGGGGGGCCTTGGTATCATTAATTTAAGGAAGCAAAATGAAGCTTTCTTAATGAAAATGGCTTGGTCTATTATTCATGATCCTCACCAGCTCTGGTCTCGGGTTCTCCTTGCTAAATATGGGAGGAAGGTGGAATTGCATGGTAATTGCATCAGTAAGGCTTATGATTCAAGACTTTGGAAGAATCTCTCTAAACTCTGGCCTGTACTTCTGGACAACTTGAAGTGGAACATTGGTGATGGTAAAAACACCAATTTTTGGCTAGATGATTGGCTTGGAGATATTCCTAAGCTGCTAAATGTTGCAGTCATGGAACCCCATCCTCTGCTCATTGCTGATACTGTGGCTGACTGTATTGACAAAAACTCCAACAATTGGAACTTCACCTTTCTTCATCAGTTCTTTGAACAACATGTGGTTAATTTGATAGCAGCCATTCCCCCTCCCACTACTTCAGCTGGGTGTGATGTGCTTGCTTGGAAGGATCTGAACCCATCGATCTCTTTGGTTAAAAAGGCTTATACAAGCCTGATGAAATTTGATGCTTTATCTCCAAACTTTCACTGGGAGATTATTTGGAAATGGAAAGGCCCTGAAAAATACAAATTTCTGATCTGGAAGCTTGCTCATGGAAGGATTCTGACCAACCAATTAGTTTCCAAGTGGGGAAATACTTCTGACAGGTGCAAACTCTGCCCTGATAAGGTAGAAACCATTCTCCATGTCTTTAGAGATTGCCCCCGTGCCTCTAAATTCTGGAATTGCTCTTTGTTCACTACTCAGCCTCCTTTGTTCTTTACTGAACAGACTTTGCACATCTGGCTTGATAATTGCTTATTATTTTCTGATGTGAGGCAGCCTAATTGGAGAGATTATTTCTTTATATCTTGTTGGTATATTTGGCTGTGGAGAAATAAAGATTACCATGAACAAGATTTCAAGAGGCCTGATAATGTGACAGGTGAGATTCAAAGAAATTGGGTGGTTTTGTCTAATGCTAAACAGGTGCTCAGCCCAACCTCCAGATCCTTTAGCATCAGGACTCCCACTCATTGGATTCGGCCAGAGGTGAATTGGCTTAAATTAAATGTTGATGGAGCCGTTTCTTCTAAGAGAGCAGCTTGTGGAGGTCTCTTGAGAAACAAGGATGGTGTTTGGGTTGGTGGCTTTCAATCTTTCCTTGGTTCTTGCTCTCCTCTTCATGCTGAGCTGTGGGCTATTCTCCATGGTCTCGATCTAGCTTGGCAGCTAGGTACTCCTAAAGTGATTGTTGAGAGTGACTCCTCTTAAGCAATCAACTTGCTTTCCTCTAATGGGAAAGATGCTCGACAACTGCCCCTGGTAGTTAGGATTCGAGCTTTTATGGAAAGAAATTGGATGACTGCTCTTTCTTTCACAAACAGAGAAGCTAATAGTTGTGCTGATTGGCTAGCAAAGGATGCTCTTTCCAAGCACCTTGGTGTCTACCTTCTTTTGAATCAACCGTCTGAGCTGCAAAATCTGTTGGAGAAAGATGTCCAGACCCCTGCTGGCCAACCATCTATGTGGAATCCTGACTAAGACCTTTGTGTTGCTTCTTTGTGTTTTTCTTTTCTGCTTTTTGTTTTATTCTTTTTTGGTTCTGTTTCTGTTTTGATTTTTGTTGGGGCTTTGCCCCTTTTCTGTACCAAAAAAAAAAAGAATAAGTAACATAGGTCTATACATATTTCACTATGAAATATGCATAACTATCCAAAATGGCATAAACATCCCCTATGCTCTCCATAATAATAGTATGTCATATACATATATAAAAAGGCAGTCTAAAATATCGTGACAAATAATATCCCTCCCCCGGCCTCCTACTGTGAGATGCACCAACATCCTCAGTCTCTGGACCTGAAATATGTCCCCACACGGGGTGAGATAATTATCTCAGTAAACTAGGGGTTCTTGGAGAGTTCCTCCACCCCTAAGTTAGCTTAAGGTATACAATATTAATAAAATCAATATAAGCATCAACATATGTATATGATGCGTGTGAGCAATAATGAATCCTACTGCCAGCTAATAAAATATGTATGCATTACGCAATGAAACTCGTCTTGCAATATACTAGTTCAAGGAAACACGTCTTATACTACGCATAAGGAAAACCATCTTATGCCTCACACATAAGAAAACTCGTCTTGTGTGGCACACAAACATACTTACATATACATGCATCATAATATTAAATCCATTTCACAACATACTTATATCAAAGAACCATCCTCCCTTGGAGTTTGGTGGAACAAACAGTGGATTAACCCCAAAAACCTAAAGCTTACCTGTAGTAGCTTCCAGTCAAAGCCTACTTCAAGCCCAAGTAAGGTCCACAACAAATACCCTTGATTATCAACTCTACTCAATCTCTATTCACAACACCTATTTCAAAGATGAAGAGTATCACAATTAGTCACATATGTACATATAACAAACAAGTAAGTCTCATCATTAAACCAATGTTTGATACTTCGCTCAATCACAAGCAATCAAGAACCCATGCCATGTTCCATTGCTTGATTGGATTCTTAATCTATCTCCATAAGCTCACTTGGTTCCATACTATAAACCAATGAGCACATATCCATCAATATCTATATTTGTGAGAGTTAATGTTTCCACTTAACCATAAGCAATATATACTTGGTGGAGACTTATATTTATAGTAAAGTGGCTCTAATTAACCCCATTGCCTTCTTAACAATATTGGGATGATTTTGTATGGGAAAATATCATTTTTCTCAAAACATGGCAATATCCGGATACTACTAGGGGGCATATTCCGATATGCATATCCGGATATCGATATCCGAATATTTCGCATCAGTATGCAGAACCTGTAACCAATACAAAATGGAGTGCATTTTACACCAAGATATAACCAAATACCACTCTCTCAACACCCTAGCATAAATTTCTATACATGGGTTCATACTCCAACCTTCCATTTATCAAAACCCCAATTTTCTTTATCCTAATTTATGGCATTTCCATAAAACACAAAGGAAATGGTTATGTTTTCTCACCTAGTAGCTTCAACACAAATATTTGATGGAAACCCAAGCTTTTAGCAGTCGAATACTCCTTTCCCAAGCTCCAAATCCAAAATAGTAGCTCCTTGGGTGAGTTTTCTTTTCCAAAACTACTAAGCTCTTTGTTGTTTCTAATAGGGCAGTGTTGGAAGATGAGGAATGAAAAGTGTTCTCTTTGTTCCTTGAGAAGAATGTGGAGCTCCAAGGAAAGGAAAATGGCAAGACCTTCTTGGGTTGTGGGGGTGGGTTCTTTTCATGAGAAGAAGGAGAAAAAGGGTGGGGGAGGAGAGTGTTTGAAACACACTTAAGTAAGTTGTACTATCCAAGTGGGTATAAACTTATCTTTCTCGTTCACTTAACTCTCTTTCAAACTTGTCACTTGCTTAGAATATTTTTGTAGTAATATTACCTAATTTATTATTAAGTCTGGGCAATTTTATCTACCCTTATTTTTATCCCAAAATCTTCACTATTCACACTTTTTCCTAGAATGGATTTTAATTCATTTAGTTAGACCTTTTATCTAATTAATCCTTAGTGATCCTGATTAAATCCTTAATGAATTCATAATTTCATAATTTACATGTTATGCTTATTATATTTATCATTTAGGCCCAATATGCTTAAATACTTTATCATTTAGCCCCACATGGTTTCAAATTTTCACTTACACTCAGTATGATTATAAAAATATATCACTTAGACCCTTGTGGTTTTATATATACATAATTTTTTTTATTTTTCTCAACTTTTATCTTATATTATTATCATATTATAAATTTATTTTATATATTTCTATGGACACCGCAATAAATTAAACCTTAATCATTCTTCTTGAGCACGCATTCCCTCACAATTAGATTATCCATGTCTTTGCCATATTAGATTTGTGGAGTTGTTTTTTTATTCCTCTTCAGCACAAGAAAACATTGCATGACAACATTGGTAATTTCGTCTATTGACATATTAGGATACTTGTGTGCTATAATTAGAAAGAGCATTATTTTATAGTTTGTTGGACAGAAAGAGCGAAATCCCCGCTGGCTTTCTCTGTGCCCCGCCAACAAGAGTCGTCATCTAAATGCAAAGTATGAGTCATACTCAACACATGTGTAACATCCATATGCATCTGGTTATGTTATCATCTATTATGGTATTAAGAGCAGTTACAATCACAACAGTTCATTTAAAAATACGAGAATTCTTTTTCTTTTTAATAACATTTATGAAATCCTTACATTTATAAAAAATCTGTATTAAATATTTTACCACCTATGATCATAACTGAAACCCAAAAATGGAAACATAATTTCTAATGCTTAATTATCATATAAAACCTATCTAGGGTAGCTACTTGGTTCCCATAAACCAACAAAGTGAAAATACACAACAACACATTTTTCAAACACAAGGTACCTGGAATTTTATGTAAACTGCAAATGATCCGTTCTACCAAAAATAACCAACTTTTGATATGTTAAATTATACTATTCTAGCTTTCCAAAAGGTACCACACGCCTTGATTGGAGTTCTATAACTCTGGATACGCTCGCCGTAAGTTGACCCCTCAAAACTGTCAACAGCTCAAAAGAAGGCACTCAACATCCCTCACTATTTTTGCGAGTTCAAACGATCCATTGATCAAATTGCTCTCAAATTTTATAGTGTATAGTAGACATCTAGATCTTCAATTTGATATATCATAGGCCAAATTTTAGTAAGAAATGAGGAGACAGAATTTTCTGAATATTGAGCCCGAAAGTAGTGCCAAAATATCAATTTTGGGCAGTCTCTACTCATTTAGACACACAGGGCGTTCTACAAATTGAAATGACACCAAATTTTAGGAAAATATAGACTATATCCTAAGCTTTAAAATGAGGTATAGCAAGCCTCAATTGGACAATTTTGGAGGGAGATATGGTCTTCCAGAATTAGGTGAAACTCAGGCCATTTCCTTAGAAATTTTGACATCATCTCCTTTGTTTTCTTAAGTAATCCCACTTTCACAAGTGTGTTTGATATTCTGAAATGGTACCTAATTGACCATAAGGTGACACACAAAGGTTCAATATACCTGCTCTTCAACCCACAATATACATCAATTTAAATCATTGCTTAAACCTCAATTTATCATCAATAACTTACTGGATTTACAAGTTATTATCCTTTTCATACACATTATCCAATTTTCATGCATTCAGTATAATGAAACAACATCATTACCTAGAATAGTGTTATTGCCCTTCCATCACATACATTAAATTTTTTTGTAAGGGACTAAAGTGAGGACCGTGTTATTTGTTAGGGACCCAAAAAGGGCTTTATTCAACATTTAATTATACAAGGTCCTCAATATATCCAATTACATTTATATCAACCAAAAAATATAACTATTACAATTCATTTTCAAAATTCCAATAATACATAACAATTAGACTTAGCCCTAAAATACTATATGAACAAACCATATGCATGGTATACATCAAATCATGCTTACTAAATGTTCATACACTAAGTCTAATATACAACAATAAATCCCAAAGTGCATAAAATCTTATAGGCATAGTGCACTCTAAAATGTTCCTCTCCATAACATTATGTGGGCCTCTTGCCCAACGCCTCTCTAGCCGCATTGGTGGTACCTGAAATGTAATCTCCATAATGCAGGGTGAGATTAGACAATCTCAGAAAATCAATGGTCCAATAGGGTCACTCCACCCAATGGCTCACTCAAATGTAAAATAGTAATAATACACATATAACAGAACATACAATAATCAAACGGAACTAGGTCCATGTTGCGATCTCGGCAAGTGCACCGATCGTTCCAAGTAATAAAGTGATAAGTAAGTATCGTCTCCACAGGGATTGATAAACAATTACTACTATAACCAGTCCTCTTAAGTTAGATAAATCGATTGATTGTTGACAAATAATTGTAATTTAAATTAAATGAAAAGTAAAAGAATTGTTTTTGTATTTTTCTGGAAAAGACTTAAAATAGATGAAGAAATGTTTTTGTAGAAAAAGTGATGAAGAAGACTGTAGCCAGGGTACATTCACCAATTGTTCCCAATTTTACTTCGGATTGATTCATAAAACCTATTGAAATTAACAACTCAGACAAATTATCATCTTTTAGAAATAATTAGTTAGATCCCAATCCCTTGGCGATCTAACCCTTTACTTCAATTGGAACCCTAATCCCTTAGTAGTTCCGCCTGAAAATAAGCATTATGTAGATAAATCCCACGACTGCAATCCATACAAGTCTATCCCTAGAACATGCATGGAGAGTCATCTTTATCTCCTTTCAGGATCAGTATTCCAACATCCCTATTGTGAATCCTGATCCCCAGAATATTATTCCCTATTAGGTTGATCAGATCTAACAGAAACAAAATCAATACGCTCAAGATAAAAGATGAAATATATATTAATTCAATACATAGAATGATTCAATCCTTGTAGCAATTGTTTACAAAAGGATCATGCCCCTGACTACAGAAATAGATCTAGCCAATCAACATCATGATCGCTGATCTGATTTCAACATAAACTGGAAAAAAGAAAATAAAGAAAAGTACAAGAACAGAGTGATGAACACGAAGAACACCTCCTCTAGGTCTTGTGATGTGTGTTCTGAGATGTGGATCTTCAGAGGTTGAGTCTCCTTTTATAAGAGGGATTCTGACCTAATTTGCAATTTTGAATCTTCTCACTTTCGCGCCTCCCACGCTCAGAGCGCCACTCCCGCGCTCTGAGCGTGGGAGTTTCTGCCACTTTTTTACTTCCCGCGCTGTGGGCGCCACTCCCGCGCTCTGAGCGCGGGACCTTCTGTCCATTTTTGCCTTCTCGCGCTCTCAGCGCCACTCCCGCGCTGAGAGCGTGGGAACTTAGGTCTTTTTGATATGTTTTTGCCTCCTTTTGTTCATCTTCTTTGATATTCAGACTTTGGATATTTTTACTCTTTTTCTCTGCTTTTCTTGCATTGATTGAGTCATTTTCTTCCTCTTTTTGCCTTGTAATTTCCTATATGCTGACCGCATATCAAATAATTCCCAGATTTGAACTTTGCTGTCCCTAGCAATGTATAAGACTAAATCCAGGAAATAGATTAATCCAACATAACACTGTACAGCCAACAGATCATCTTACTAAGTATGCTTGAATCAATGTGAAGAATTTTTAATAATGCCTTTTATGAAAAGATTTAGAATCTAATTTGCACATCCCTCACCCAGATAATCAAATAACGCTCAATACTCAAGTGTTTGGGGGAATGACAATTACTCCAGCTATCACTGTAACAACATTATCATAAAACTTGCTCATATTCTCAAGTACCTAAAGATGAGGAACATTAATACATGCAAAATTGATCAAAAGGACATCACAGGTTGTAACTTGGCCAGGCTAAAGGGTGGAATTTTTTTCTGGATAGTAGCTCAAGTAACAATGAGATTGAAAATTTGATAGTTTTTTCATTTAACACATTCAACTCATTTGTTTTGCTCCACTAATGTTCCCACAAAATTTCGGGAATTCCTTCTGCCATATTTCCTTTTATTCACCTTTTTCTTTTCCTTTTTAAAGACACAATTCAGTCACCTTCTTTATCTTGACCTCTGTGGAGCTCACCTTCATTTCTTTCCTACACATCAGGGATTCAACCTCTTTTTAAGGTAAGAATATGTCTACTCAACAGGGGTTTATGAACAAAAAGGTTCAGGCCCAAAGGTTTAATATTGGAAGAATTCACATAGGTGATTTATTTGGCCGTGGCTATAAAAGAAAATCTGCCTTCATCATTTCAATTTATGCATGTATTTCAGAGAAACAAAGCAAGTTCTAGAATGCTATCACAGTGATATCTCTCAAAATAAATTCAGTGTTTGGGCCCAAAAACTTACTAGCTATGATGTTAAACTAGATTTCCAAACTAATCATTTAGGCATTTATTAACCATTCAAGCTTAGCAATTCAGACATACTAGTTGACAAAATTTGGCTATACAATATCATGCTAGCAATTTGTATATCCAGAATTTAATCAAACATAACTGAACCTGAGAATTTCCTTTTCAATACAAGACTTCTTTTTTCATGGTGTGGTTCCACCATATTCATCAATCTTGCAATCTTGCATGCAGCATGTATGCCATAATTCCCAGATTTGAATGTTGCTGTCCTCAGCAACAAACTAATCTAAGACATAGCTTAAGCTGCCAGATGTAGGACACACAGAGTTGTTAATATCCAAAGTATCATATGCAAGAAATTAGAACCTAATATAAAGTGCCATCAACCTTAACTTTGTTCAACCTTAAAAACAAAATATAAAACCAAATTGTTCCAAGAAATTTAAAACAAAATGCAGTAAATGGAAATGGAGGAACAAGATCAAAAGCCATCCATAAATTCATCATCTGCAAAATCGCCCAGAATGTCATCATCTTCAGTGTTGGAAGGCATAGATGGGCCTGCTTGTGCAGCAGGGGGAACTTGACCCATTAATCCAGCCGTGTCAATTCCCCTATCCAGGCATAGTCGCTCCAACATGCTCATCATATAGTTGTTCTGAACCAGCAACTGTTGGAGCATCTCAGAATCAGTAGATGTGGATGGTGCGGATACTGGGACAGGTGGTGGAACAGCACCGCCAGATGCTTTCCAGATTGCTTGTCGACGGGACTCCTTCTGCATGTCATTATACGCACGCTGTGTTAGTTCTTCTTTGGGCTTGACATCCCTGGGCTCATCATCTGGGATCTCTACCCCTGCCCTGATGCATAGCTGCTCAATGAGAGAGCAATGAGCCAGACTAAAATCTAACCGACCATGAGTAATCATGTGAGCTATCCTATCAGACAGAATAGCCCCAATATGGAGGTTGTGATTTCCCAGCAGAGTATACAGCAGGACTGCCCTTTCGACATTAACATCACTGAGATTTGTAGAAGCCATGATGGTTGAGTTGATGAATGAGTGCCAGAAGATTGCCTCTTCATTGAGATCAAGCCTATCCAATTTTTCTGGCACGGCTGGCTGGCCTTGCTTGGGCTTCCATGCAGCTCTGGGTTGAGCGATTCCTTCCCGGATTGTGGTAGCCAAAGCCGGCATTTCTTCTCTATACAAACCGTCAACCGGCTGCATCCTCTGGAAGGTGTCAGTGAAGAAACAGGATTGGGTTGCTTCCCATAAGGTGTTCAGCAACCTCTCAATCTGGAAAGCGGTAAAAGAAACTTCCTTTCCCCTGACCCAGGTCTTTCTTGTCCGATCTACTGTGTCCTTATCAGCATTGGCACAGAACTCTCTCAATATGGTGCTGCAGCTTATCTGTGGAAGTTGGATCAATTTTTGCCATTTCCTTCGTTCAATCGTCAGGACGACTGGACAGTCATCCGCCAGAAAACTGCTGATTCTTCGTTCTGGTATAATCTTCTTTTTCAAAAACCAGTTGTGGTACCGGTCTTGGTTTGCTGGAGATAGAAACCGGTGTGCGTCAAAATCAATCAGAGCAGGGGCTCTTTGCCTTTTTGTGCCAGCTGTACCTGGGGTTTTTTTAGCGGCCCTTTTTTCCTGCACTCAGAAAAGTTCCACCACGGATAGCATACCAATATGGACACCAGAATATTAGTCATGCAATGACAATTCCCAGATTTATTTTATGTAAACCATAGTGCCCTAACATGCCATTATCGTACATACCATTAATCATGCAAACTGCCATGCCAGTAATGATCATCATGGTATGAATATGAACAATGGAATTGGCAGAAACTGGAGCATGCATTCTGGCAACACTAACATACATATAATCCTGGAGCATGCATTTTATTCGTTTTCATATGCAGTTTGAAAAGATAGGAAAAATCTTGACTTAAACATGTGATCAAAAATATAGCATGCACTCATCCAATATCATAGCAACAACAACAACATTTTAATTTAAACAAAACAACAGAATGTACTCTTACCTTGTCTCCTGCCATTTTGAAGAAGTGAATGCAATAGACAACCTTTCTGTGAATCACTTACCCGAATCTTACCCTTCAATGGTGAGGGTAGGAGAAGATTTGGTGATAATGG
>JAVKPL010004112.1:0-21530 GCA_032173675.1 Gastrolobium villosum
AACGACATTCGATTAACCACATTTGCTAGAATGATGGTAAAATTATAAAATTATCCTCAATTTTCGACATTTTTTAAACCATGTAGCAAAAAAATTTATTTTCCTTTTAGCCAAAAGACGTTTTCCTCATGTATTCACTCACATTATACAAAAATCCCACACTTTAACTTCGTCCTTCCTTAGCTTTAACCCGACATAAAATTCAATTTCTTCCTTCGGCCATAGCTTCAAATCTTCCATGTTGCTTTCACTTAATTCTTTTCTTCTTTCCTTCGATGAGTTCAATCTTTTAGGGTTTAACCCTAATTCATATTTTTGACTTCAAGTACGTCTCTACGCACATCTCCTCTCCAATCATTTTTTTTCATTTTTAAAACCTTTTTGATTTTTGAAAGATAGACCTTGTTGATTCTCAATCTTCACTGTTGATTCTTAGAATTTAAATATATTTTGATTTTTTCAATTGCTTTTTTTTCGATTTTGAGGAGCAATTTTTAATGGAAGGACTGTCGCACAAGATCAAGCGGCAGATTGAGAAACTGGAGAGAGTTTCCAGCGTAGAGAGCGGCGAGTTCATAGTAGATGCAGCGCCGGTTGATTCCTATCTGACCAGGTTTTTTTTCCATTCAGTACTTGAAACCTGTGATCTGTTCTTGCTTGAGTTGTGTGTTTTTTTCATTTTCCTTTTGGGTTGAAATTGTCTTTATGATGGATTGGGGTTTGTTTAGGACAAAGCCAAGTACCTGACTATGTCTCCTCGGTAGAAATTAGGACTCTGTAACTTAGATACAAACGAAATTAGTATTTATCATTGTGTATTATTAAAAATGGAATGGTGATAACAGCGATCTGTAAGTGGATTATGGAACTGAAGAGGTTGCTTCCATTATTTATCAATTTGTGTTTTAATAATATACGTTGAAGCTAATTTCATTTGTATCACAAGATCCGATTTTGTTTGATATCGTGGATGGTGTTCATGGTCAATTTCATTTTCTTGTCACTCTATAGTTGCAGCTATTTGTTAGATTTAGGAGATGGACAATTGCAACACATAATAAGTTTTAACATTCATGGCCTCTGTAGTGCTAAATATACCTTTATAATGAGATAGCAACTAGCAAGTTATAATTACTGTCTTGCTTACCATATGGCTAACTGTAATTTAGGGATTCTGCTTTATCCTGCAACCATGCCTCGGGTGAAGAAATTGGCGAGAAAATATTTGGACAATCCATTGTAATACATCGTTTATCAAATTTTTCTTTTAGGTAATTTAATCTTTGTTTATCATGATGTAGCGATTGTCAATTTATTAAAAAAGCAATTACAAACTTTTAACAGTATTGGTAGCATGGTGGTGGGGTACATTCCAGCTCAATAATTTTTTTCCTTTTATAATGTATTCTGTAACTGTTTAAGGTCAATATTTAAGAACCAATCTTGTTCTCGCGTTGGATGACAGCATCCTATTATTCTTCTATATAGGAGGTTTTGCATTTAATTTGCTAACGTTGTCTTTTCCTTTTCTTCCATGTCGGACTTTATGTCAGGGGTTCAATTCATGGATTTAGGAGGTAATTGTTTCAACTTTGAATTAATTTCACAGATTATTCATTTTATTTTTTGTTTCCCAACTTTATATGAAGTGTTTTGTGACTCTGAAGACTTCCTCAAGTGTGTCTAATAGCAGTTTTGAGTTTGTGGTTAAATCTTAATTTCAATTTATGGCATATTATGAATATGGAAACAAATAGATTGGCTTGATTTATGCTAAGAAAATGGTAGTGTTTTTAAGGTCCAAGTCAAATCAATACCCAAAAACCTCTCTTATCCAGATTGAAGGAGTAAATTCCAAGGAAGAGGTTGCATGGTATTGTGGCAAACGCATGGCATTCATTTACAAAGCCAAGGTAAAGAAGAATGGAAGCCAATACCAGAAAAAAGAACGCTGCATTTGGGGTAAGGTTATCGAGCCTCATGGTAATAGTAGTATTATCCGTGCCAAGTTCAAGTCCAACCTTCCACCTATATCTATGGTAATTGCTTGGAGTTAGTAATAAACTTTGTTTGTAATTTTCTGATTTTTGGTACATCTGCAGGGAGCAAGGGTAAGAGTGTTTACGTTAATAAAGAGTTTTATTAGTTGGTAATTTTTCGATTTTCTGATTTATAGCCCCAAAACTGTTTCAATTTATTGTGTGCATAATTTTGATATACAGGGAAAATGTGGATCTTGCTGGGCTTTCAGCGCTACAGGATCTATAGAAGGTGCCAATTTTATTGCCACAGGCAAGCTCCTGAATCTAAGTGAACAACAGCTCGTAGACTGTGATAACAAGGTATATATCTATATCTCTCTGTATTAAGCCTTGTTATTATCAAGGCTAAAGGCGCTTTTTTTTTTACCAATGAGCTATGTTCTAACGACTTTCTTTCTTCAGTTCTGTTAAATGCACTGAAAAAATGGATTTCAAATATATTTTACAAACTTCAATATATCGTCCCCATTCTTTTCTTCTTTCTATCTCTTCCTATTTTTTCAATCAAATAAAGAAGCCCTTCTAACATTTGTAAGCAATCTGTACACAAATCAAAATAAGGAGGCTTATCAGCAAGGGTAATTTTCTGATTTTTGGTACATTTGATTTTTGGTAATTGTTTGCATTATTTGTTGTTGTCTTATTAGTTACTAGGCTTCTTTTAGGATTGAATCATGATGGTTTGGTAGAAAATTTTTGTTGGCCTTAATACCATGTCTGTTGTGACATTTGAATTAATAAGTCTAGAAGTAATGAGATGTGATTTCGTTGTTTCCATTGGCCATAGGTAATTTTAGAGTAATTTATACCTGGGTGCATCTCTGCTGTAATTAACCTCTCCATGCTATGATATCCTTAATGTAACAGACTTGTAATTAATTTATAGCATATAAAATGGGCAATAACAGAGGCTTTCAATATATCTCAGTGATTGTGAGCATGTGAAGTCACTGGCTGTGGCTTAGAACTTATATGAAAACCTTCATATACAACATACACTTTACAAAGAACAGAGTTTACTGCAGAGCATATAACCAATTCCTTACTTTCTCTGTCTTTAAATCCAATCACCTATTCAGGAGATTATGACAGGAGCTCCAATGGGTGGAGCTGCGGCTATGGAAAAGGGTACTACTCCCCCATTGGAAGGTATCATTTTGAACATAATGTATTTGGGTTATATTTTAACTCTCCTCTTACAAGTTACCTGTTGCTGTTGTTGTTGCCTGCACATGTGGTGATGAATCTGTAGTAAATGAGTTTCACTTCCTAGTTTCATGTACAATTTGATTTTGTTTACTATGTTGCTAGATTACAATAATTAAGACTTATGGATAGAATAAATGCAATATTAGATGGATCACTTTTTTTAAAAAAAATAACATTAATAGGTGAGTGTTTAAAGATATTTTGATGCATAGTCCCATTAGGTAAATTTTTTATTTATTTATTTTATATATTTTTGGTAATAAGTTTTTTTTTTTTTTTGAAAAAATGTCTGTTTGGTTTCTGTGCCCGTACACTTACCAACGCAAACCATTCAATATAAACATGTTATTGACTTTTTCAGTTACAATGATTCATCCATTACCAAGGTTAGCTTCTAGTTCTAGCACATTATCTTAGTGGACCCATATACATATATGCATAGATTTGATGCATACATTTGCTGGAGATCCCCCACATTGGTTTAGAAATATCATAAAAGTAAGAAATTTCATGTGAAAACCATGTAGTTAGCTAGACAAGTGCGCTGCCAATGTACCTGATGGCTGATTATGTTTACGTTCATGACAATCTAGTGGCCACTAAAATAATATGTTGGTGCATAGAAAAAAAAAAGGAGTTTGATTTTGAGAAGGGAGCATAGATTACCGTTTATAATAAATTATCTATTGCTTACTTCATTTATACGAAGTGTAGCACTTTATTCTTAAGCTGATTCTTATCATTGATTCACTTAATTCATGCTCATATAACTATAAAATCAAAGCCATTAGATATAAGTGGTAACAATAAGTCATAACAATGTAACTTATACATATGGAAAATGATATTATTCTTAAAAATTTACTTCTACTTTTCTCAGGCACCCAGTTGCTACCATTCTCAAGTCCACAAGTATATCCTTCCACTGCCATAGTGAACTCTGCTTGGAGTGGTATGCTCCAATTTAACTTTTCACAATTCCGTCCGTGTGAGGCACCCTACAACAATCATCAAATCCAAATTACACCAAAACTCACTTTTCATGAAAATTCCTCAAATTCCTCTAAGTTAAAAAAACCTATATTTTTCACCAAAAATTAACATAGCATTTCTAGCTTACAAACATGATTCTAAGGCCTTTTCATCTAATAGCATTTTTCCATTTGGGCTCTCTATCATCACACATCTAAAATCAAAGCTTTGAACACAAATTCATAGATCTATGAAATCAAACACAAACATACCACAAATATACTCACAATGTGTTGTATGATCACCACCAAGGCTTCACTAAACCATTTGAAGATCAAAACTCCAAGAAATCTCCAAAAACTCTAATGGGTCGAATCTGAGTTTGCTTAAAACGCGGCCAAAGAGGTGGATTCAAGGCTTCTAAGTGTTACCAATGGCTTTGGAAGGTTGTTTACGATAGATTTCGACACCAAAATCAAGCGATTCGGTGGAGAAATGATGAAATGGGAAGAAATGGAAGAAATGGTGTTTTTTCTCTCTTTTGCAGGGAAGGAGCGCGCAAATGGAGAAGAAAAGAGGAGGAAAGAAGAAGAAAAAGAGGGTGGGGCCAAGTGACTTCGGTCACACGGGTCCCACACGCGATCTAACTTTAACTCCGATAAAAATTCCGATCACAATTCCTTAATCTAAATATTTTTCCAGTCCATGACATATTTTTATTTCTCCAAAATATTGATAAAAATTTCACACGTATCGGTACACTCACACCACAGTATTTTAACACTAAAAATTCACTATTCATCAATTTTTCCCAAATTTGCCTATTTACTCAATTTTCCGCCCTGATTCCATTTCCAGCATTATTTTTGTCATTTGAAATCTCTAACTCAGTATTTTTGCCTCATAACACACGGTTGGCAAATTACCATTTTGCCCTTTTTGCCCATTTTGGCCATATTCCTTGGATTTTCACTAATCCATCAACTTTCATTTCTCAATATAATATTAAAATGCACATTTAGATATATGAGGTGTTATATTCACCCCACCTTTTTGAAATTTTGTCCGCAAAATTAAATCATACCTGATCGCTAACTCAGGATACAGCCGGAGAATCTCGTCCTCCCGCTCCCAAGTAGCCTCCTCAGGTGTGCGGCCTTCCCACTGAATCTTTAGCATGGGAATCACTTTACTTCTCAATCGCTTTTCACTGCGATCCAATACTGCAATAGGACCAACGGGAGTCTTCAAGTTCTCCCTGATTTCAATATTATCCGGCATCACCACATGTGATTCATCCGGAACATAACGTCGCAACTGCGACACATGAAACACATCATGTAAATTAGACAACTGTGGGGGTAAGGCAAGCTGATAGGCCACCAATCCTACTCTTTTCATAATCTGATACGGCCCAATAAACCGTGGACTCAGCTTCCTCACACCCAACGCGCGGCCAACACCTGTGACCGGCGACAAACGTACAAATACATGGTCACCTTCCTCAAATTCCAGCGGTCTATGCTTATTGTCATAGTAACTTTTCTGCCGATTCTGTGCCTGTTTCAATTTTTCTCTGATCATTTCAATTTGCACTGTTGTTTCCTGCACAAAATCCGGACCAAATCTTTCTTTATCGCCTACCTCAGTCCAACAAGTGGGCGTACGACACCTCCTGCCATATAAAACCTCATATGGTGCCATACCCAGACTGGAATGAAAACTGTTGTTATAAGAAAACTCCACCAGTGATAAGTACTTATCCCAAGCATTACCCTGTTCCAGTGTGCAAGCTCTCAACATATCCTCAAGTGTCTGTATGGTCCTCTCAGTCTGACCATCAGTCTGCGGATGATAAGCAGTGCTCAGTCGAAGCTGAGTGCCAAAAGCCTGCTGCAAAGCTCCCCAAAATCGTGAAGTAAACTTCGGGTCTCGATCACTCACAATGCTAATCGGTATCCCATGGAGTCTAACAATCTCCTTTACATACAGTGTAGCCAACTTCTCTGTGGTGTAATCCACTCGTACTGGTAGAAAATGTGCAGACTTCGTGAGTCGGTCCACAATAACCCAAATCGAATCATAACCAGCTTGAGTTCGCGGCAATCCAACAACAAAATCCATTGAAATACTCTCCCATTTCCATTCAGGTATATCCAACGGCTGAAGTAATCCAGCAGGTTTCTGATGCTCTATTTTTACTTTCTGACAAACCAAGCACTTAGACACGTACTCGGCAACATCCCTTTTCATCCCAGGCCACCAGAACTTAACTTTCAAATCTTGGTACATCTTTGTGGCACCTGGGTGGATAGCATATTGACCCTTGTGGGCCTCAGTCATAACTTCCTCTGCAAGTTCCTTGGGCACAACAATCCTGCCCTGATATAACAATAGTCCCTGTTCATTAACAGATATGCCACTCTGGCCTTTCAAATACTTTATACTTTCATTGCGAATCTGAGTTTCTTTAATTTTCTCGTGCAGCTCGTTCTCAATCCGAGTCAGCTCCATATCACACATTCTTCCTGCAAAGAAATCCGTTATTTTCATATCACGGAATTGCTCAATCACTTCATTGTCCCACATCATCATATGAGATAAGTTAACAGACTTCCTACTCAATGCATCTGCCACAACATTGGCCTTTCCCGGGTGGTATTTCAGCTCAAAGTCATAATCTTTCAAGAATTCAACCCATCTACGCTGCCTCATATTCAGCTCCTTCTGATCAAACAAATATTTCAAGCTCTTATGGTCGCTGAACACAGCAAATTTCATCCCATACAGAAAGTGCCTCCAAATTTTCAAGGCAAACACAATAGCAGCCAATTCCAAGTCGTGCGTCGGATAATTTTCTTCATGTGGCCTTAACTGCCTAGACGCATATGCAATCACTTTTCCTTCCTGCATCAGCACGCTCCCTAAACCTTTCTTAGAAGCGTCACAATATAATACAAACTCACCCTCCGGATCAGGTAGAGTCAACACCGGAGCAGTAGTCAATTTCTCTTTAAGTAGCAGAAAGCAGTCCTCACATTCCTGGGTCCACACAAAAGGAGTATCCTTTCGTGTCAAGCGAGTCAACGGTAGAACCATTGCAGAAAACCCCTGTATAAACCGGCGATAATAGCCAGCAAGCCCCAGAAAACTTCTAATTTCAGTCACAGTCTTTGGTCGTTCCCAGTCACTTACCGCTTCAATCTTGCTTGGATCCACTGCAACACCGCTTGCAGAGATAACATGACCCAAAAATTGCACCTCAGACAACCAGAATTCACACTTAGACGGTTTAGCATATAACTTCTTGTCTTTCAACACCTGCAACACAGTCCTCAAATGGTCGACGTGCTCCTCCTTACTCTTAGAGTAGATCAAAATGTCATCAATAAAAACAATTACAAACTGGTCCAAATACGGTTTGAAAATGCGGTTCATATAATCCATGAACACCGCAGGGGCATTAGTAAGCCCAAAAGGAATCACTTGATATTCAAAATGTCCATATCTGGATCGGAAAGCTGTTTTAGGTACATCCTCCGGTTTAATCCGAATCTGGTGATATCCGGACCGGAGATCAATCTTTGAAAATACACAGGCACCCCTCAACTGATCTAATAAGTCATCAATACGCGGTAATGGGTACCGGTTCTTAATAGTCACTTTATTCAGCTGTCGGTAGTCAGTGCACAATCTCATGCTGCCATCCTTTTTCTTTACAAATATCACCGGTGCTCCCCATGGAGACACACTCGGCCTAATAAAATTCTTCGCAGACAGTTCTTCAATATGTTTCTTCAACTCGGCCAACTCAAGTGGCGACATCCGGTATGGAGCCAAGGAAATCGGCCCCACACCAGGCAATAAATCAATCGAGAATTCAATCTCTCTCTCAGGTGGGAATTCCGGTATCTCATCCGGAAATACATCCTCAAACTCATTTACAACTGGAATAGCAGAAATCTCCTCCTTTTTGTCACCTACCAATCCGCCCAACAAGACATAACCCAAATCTCCAGCCTTCAAGGCTTTCACAGTTTGACTGACAGACAAATATAAAGACGGACAAACAGACGGCCTCTCGTGAGATAGCAACAACCTCTTTCCGCAGCAATCAATCATTGCGCAGTTCCGAGACAACCAATCCATCCCCAAAATCAAATTGACAGAGGCCAGGGGTAAGATAATTAAATCAATGGTATAACCCCTGCCTAAATAAGTGAACTTCACATCTTCACAAATCCAAGACGACTCACTAACCTCTCCTGTAGCGGTAGTAATACGCATCGGAGGAACCATCCGTGTTACCTTTAAGTCCAACGCCTTAGCCACATAGTCCGCCACAAATGAATGTGTTGCTCCCGAATCAAACAATACAGACAAATCAACATTAGATAGAAAAATTATACCTTTAACCAAATTCGGAGCCTTTTCAGTACGTTGTGCATTTGTAGTATAAACTCGTCCCACAGTAGGAACAACAGCAGTAGGAGCAACAGTAGTAGTAGCTGGCGGCAAGGCCTGCAGATTCGCAGCCTGCCCCGAAGATGATGTACAATTTCTAGCAAAGTGGCCACTCTGACCACATCTAAAACAGTTCGACGTACCAGCACCACATACACCTCTGTGGTATTTCCCACACTTCCCACATTGTGGGGTAAAATATCTGTTCGAAGCACCACCACCACCAGTATTTCCGCCCCTCTTGAACTGACCAGGAGGCTGCCTCACATGCAACCCCCTACCTCTATTATTATTATTGAAGCCTCCTCTGTTAGTATTACCAGAAGGACCAGGTGTCCTCTTAACATCTTGCTCTTTTGTTGAATCAGATTTCGGATACCTTCCATAAACAGTCTCGACCCTTTTGCACTGGGTCACCAAATCAGCAAAGTTCCTCACCGCAGTATTAGACATCCTCTTTGCAATCTTCTCACTCAGCCCTCTTTGAAATTTAGCTGACAAGAATTCCGGAGTAGGTAGAGTACCTCCATAATTAGCAAACTTCACAAGCTCATTAAATTTTGCCACATAGGCATCCACAGTCATAACTCCCTGTACCAAATTATCGAATTCACCTTGCTTTGCCTCCCGAACATCGCGGGGAAAATATTCTTCATGAAATAATCCTTCAAACATAGTCCAAGTAAGAACCTCACCCTGAATAACAAATGGGCGAGACACATTGTCCCACCACTCTTGGGCATCACCCTCCAGCATATAAACAGAATACAATAACTTCTGCGGATCTTGGCATCTCATAACTTGAAAAATCTTATCCATACCCCTCAACCAAGCAGTGACCTCCTTTGGGTCCCTTGACCCCAGAAATGCGGGTGGCTTATGTTTCCTAAAAGATATGAGCCTACGCTCATCATCAGCATTATCAAGCACCTGCCCAGCAGCCCCAGTGGATTGGGCAACAGATGATGGATCAGGAACATAGCTAGGGTCAGTAGTAGTATGATGACTAGCCTCACCAGTGTGGTGACTAGCCCCACTCTCCCCCTGTTGAGGAGTAACAGATGGCGTCGGTGTAGGAGTCACCGTAGCCGTATGTGGAGGTGTATTATCCCTCCTAGGACGACCTCTATCCGCCCTCATCTCAGCCATAAAGGCCTGCATCATATCCTGATTAGCTTTCATCAGGTTCTCAGTCATATTTCTATTTGCAGCCGTTTCCGCCTGCAGAGCATTCAGTACTGCAGTGACCGGATCCGGTGGCAAAGGACCTGCACCACGTGCCCCACGGCGACCTCGTGCCCTACTCATGATATCTGTACATGTAACACAAAGGAATGAGTTGATCAGACCCACACTGAGGAATCACATATACATTAATCATAAATAGTTCACAGATAGCTATGGCACACAAGATACAACATACACAACAATCAGAGTTCCCTAAACAAAACTGCTCTGATACCATAAAATGTAACAGCCCGTTGTACACCGGTATTGTTAACATTGATTATGATATTAAGCGCAGTTACAATCACAGTGATTAGATTAATTAAATTACGGGCAAATTTTTTCTTTAAACATATTCCTTTTCTTACATCAATACATTTTTCCGTAATCAATTAAAACAACACCATAATTGTAAAAGCAATTTGCGGAAGCATACATTCTTGCTAACATCACTAATCATTCTTTTTATTCAATTCATTTAAACTCACCATCTTACTCTCATCTTTTACCAAGTTGTAGTCCTTTACATTGTCTACGCGTGGTTTCAAACCACGTATCATTTGGAGTTCTACCCATCAAGTTAAGCCCCTTTCTTTTAGTCTAGAAAAAACTGAATTTTCAAAATTTACACTGTGGTAATCGATTACCAGTGGGTGGTAATCGATTACCACCTGTCAAAAATGAGGCAGTAGCCAATTTTCTCAATCCTCTGTTCTGGTAATCGATTACCAACTTTGGGTAATCGATTACCTCACATGGTAATCGATTACCAAAGGCCAGTAATCGATTACCAGTGCAGACAGTAGCCAATTTTTCGTCCCCTGTTGCATGGTAATCGATTACCATGCCTTGGGTAATCGATTACTATGCAGCAAAATGACAGATTACAGCATTTTAAGCCCCAAAATGGGTGTGTAATCCATCCCTAACCCCTTGGTACTCCACATAACACATAATCATGTCCTAATGTAGGCTCTAGGCCCTTCCATCATGCATTTTCCTTAAGTTAAACATCGTTTACAAGGTTCTCAAATAATGGCCATTTACAAGCAAATATGGACCATTCTTACAACATTACTCATCAAGACTTCAAGGCTATGAATGTGGCAATGGACAAGTCCCATGCTCACTCAAAATATACAGTTATCCATGCCATGAATAATGAAACATAAACAAGACTTAGCATATGACCATGAACACTAACAAAAGCATGGAAATAACATCATGCAATATGTTCATGACCTAAGTCTCAAAATACTAATGGTATGCTATGTGCACTCCATAAACTCCTCCAAAAGGTCATGCAATCCCAATGCACCGCATGCCAATCCAACGTCCACTATACGGGCTTCTTGCCCGAAGCTCCTCCCGGCTCATAGTGACCTGAAATGTGGTCCCCCAAACACGGGGTGAGATATACGGATATATCTCAGTAAACCAATGGAGCTAGAGGCTCTCTCCACTCCATGGCTCACTAAAATGTATCAAAATGACATAATATGATATGCAAGTAAAACAATATCACCATCCAACTGGAGACACCCAAGAACATCCACTCATGGATTCATGTTCAAGGACTCCATCATATAACTCCCGAGACAGTCCTGGCGCCTCTCCCATGGTTGAGAAGACTCCATGGCAATACCCAACCGGAACTCCTCATGAGCCCTATCCGGCGGACGTCCCCCGCTTGGATCATCCTGATGTCGCTCCCAGAGTCAACACCATGGCATTCCAACTGGCATTCTCCCGTAGGATGAACCCAGCGGATGTCCAAACCAACACACGTCAACTGGCCAGTGACCAAACAATTTTTCACAAAATACAAGCAATATGCATACAAGCACACAATCACACCATGTCATAACTACATAATCCAACCACTACCTTCCTCTAGCACTACAAGAAACGTGGTCTGCAACGACATTCGATTAACCACATTTGCTAGAATGATGGTAAAATTATAAAATTATCCTCAATTTTCGACATTTTTTAAACCATGTAGCAAAAAAATTTATTTTCCTTTTAGCCAAAAGACGTTTTCCTCATGTATTCACTCACATTATACAAAAATCCCACACTTTAACTTCATCCTTCCTTAGCTTTAACCCGAGATAAAATTCAATTTCTTCCTTTGGCCATAGCTTGAAATCTTCCATGTTGCTTTCACTTAATTCTTTTCTTCTTTCCTTCGATGAGTTCAATCTTTTAGGGTTTAACCCTAATTCATATTTCTGACTTCAAGTACGTCTCTACGCACATCTCCTCTCCAATCATTTTTTTTCATTTTTAAAACCTTTTTGATTTTTGAAAGATAGACCTTGTTGATTCTTAGAATTTAAATATATTTTGATTTTTTCAATTGCTTTTTTTTCGATTTTGAGGAGCAATTTTTAATGGAAGGAGTGTCGCACAAGATCAAGCGGCAGATTGAGAAACTGGAGAGAGTTTCCAGCGTAGAGAGCGGTGAGTTCATAGTAGATGCAGCGCCAGTTGATTCCTATCTGACCAGGTTTTTTTTCCATTCAGTACTTGAAACCTGTGATCTGTTCTTGCTTGAGTTGTGTGTTTTTTTCATTTTCCTTTTGGGTTGAAATTGTCTTTATGATGGATCGGGGTTTGTTTAGGACAAAGCCAAGTACCTGACTATGTCTCCTCGGTAGAAATTAGGACTCTGTAACTTAGATACAAACGAAATTAGTATTTATCATTGTGTATTATTAAAAATGGAATGGTGATAACAGCGATCTGTAAGTGGATTATGGAACTGAAGAGGTTGCTTCCATTATTTATCAATTTGTGTTTTAATAATATACGTTGAAGCTAATTTCATTTGTATCACAAGATCCGATTTTGTTTGATATCGTGGATGGTGTTCATGGTCAATTTCATTTTCTTGTCACTCTATAGTTGCAGCTATTTGTTAGATTTAGGAGATGGACAATTGCAACACATAATAAGTTTTAACATTCATGGCCTCTGTAGTGCTAAATATACCTTTATAATGAGATAGCAACTAGCAAGTTATAATTACTGTCTTGCTTACCATATGGCTAACTGTAATTTAGGGATTCTGCTTTATCCTGCAACCATGCCTCGGGTGAAGAAATTGGCGAGAAAATATTTGGACAATCCATTGTAATACATCGTTTATCAAATTTTTCTTTTAGGTAATTTAATCTTTGTTTATCATGATGTAGCGATTGTCAATTTATTAAAAAAGCAATTACAAACTTTTAACAGTATTGGTAGCATGGTGGTGGGGTACATTCCAGCTCAATAATTTTTTTCCTTTTATAATGTATTCTGTAACTGTTTAAGGTCAATATTTAAGAACCAATCTTGTTCTCGCATTGGATGACAGCATCCTATTATTCTTCTATATAGGAGGTTTTGCATATAATTTGCTAACGTTGTCTTTTCCTTTTCTTCCATGTCGGACTTTATGTCAGGGGTTCAATTCATGGATTTAGGAGGTAATTGTTTCAACTTTGAATTAATTTCACAGATTATTCATTTTATTTTTTGTTTCCCAACTTTATATGAAGTGTTTTGTGACTCTGAAGACTTCCTCAAGTGTGTCTAATAGCAGTTTTGAGTTTGTGGTTAAATCTTAATTTCAATTTATGGCATATTATGAATATGGAAACAAATAGATTGGCTTGATTTATGCTAAGAAAATGGTAGTGTTTTTAAGGTCCATGTCAAATCAATACCCAAAAACCTCTCTTATCCAGATTGCAGGAGTAAATTCCAAGGAAGAGGTTGCATGGTATTGTGGCAAACGCATGGCATTCATTTACAAAGCCAAGGTAAAGAAGAATGGAAGCCAATACCAGAAAAAAGAACGCTGCATTTGGGGTAAGGTTATCGAGCCTCATGGTAATAGTAGTATTATCCGTGCCAAGTTCAAGTCCAACCTTCCACCTATATCTATGGTAATTGCTTGGAGTTAGTAATAAACTTTGTTTGTAATTTTCTGATTTTTGGTACATCTGCAGGGAGCAAGGGTAAGAGTGTTTACGTTAATAAAGAGTTTTATTAGTTGGTAATTTTTCGATTTTCTGATTTATAGCCCCAAAACTGTTTCAATTTATTGTGTGCATAATTTTGATATACAGGGAAAATGTGGATCTTGCTGGGCTTTCAGCGCTACAGGATCTATAGAAGGTGCCAATTTTATTGCCACAGGCAAGCTCCTGAATCTAAGTGAACAACAGCTCGTAGACTGTGATAACAAGGTATATATCTATATCTCTCTGTATTAAGCCTTGTTATTATCAAGGCTAAAGGCGCTTTTTTTTTACCAATGAGCTATGTTCTAACGACTTTCTTTCTTCAATTCTGTTAAATGCACTGAAAAAATGGATTTCAAATATATTTTACAAACTTCAATATATCGTCCCGATTCTTTTCTTCTTTCTATCTCTTCCTATTTTTTCAATCAAATAAAGAAGCCCTTCTAACATTTGTAAGCAATTTGTACACAAATCAAAATAAGGAGGCTTATCAGCAAGGGTAATTTTCTGATTTTTGGTACATTTGATTTTTGGTAATTGCTTGCATTATTTGTTGCTGTCTTATTAGTTACTAGGCTTCTTTTAGGATTGAATCATGATGGTTTGGTAGAAAATTTTTGTTGGCCTTAATACCATGTCTGTTGTGACATTTGAATTAATAAGTCTAGAAGTAATGAGATGTGATTTCGTTGTTTCCATTGGCCCTAGGTAATTTTAGAGTAATTTATACCTGGGTGCATCTCTGCTGTAATTAACCTCTCCATGCTATGATATCCTTAATGTAACAGACTTGTAATTAATTTATAGCATATAAAATGGGCAATAACAGAGGCTTTCAATATATCTCAGTGATTGTGAGCATGTAAAGTCACTGGCTGTGGCTTAGAACTTATATGAGAACCTTCATATACAACATACACTTTACAAAGAACAGAGTTTACTGCAGAGCATATAACCAATTCCTTACTTTCTCTGTCTTTAAATCCAATCACCTATTCAGGAGATTATGGCAGGAGCTCCAATGGGTGGAGCTGCGGCTATGGAAAAGGGTACTACTCCCCCATTGGAAGGTATCATTTTGAACATAATGTATTTGGGTTATATTTTAACTCTCCTCTTACAAGTTACCTGTTGCTGTTGTTGTTGCCTGCACATGTGGTGATGAATCTGTAGTAAATGAGTTTCACTTCCTAGTTTCATGTACAATTTGATTTTGTTTACTATGTTGCTAGATTACAATAATTAAGACTTATGGATAGAATAAATGCAATATTAGATGGATCACTTTTTTTAAAAAAAAATAACATTAATAGGTGAGTGTTTAAAGATATTTTGATGCATAGTCCCATTAGGTAAATTTTTTATTTATTTATTTTATATATTTTTGGTAATCAGTTTTTTTTTTTTTTTTTGAAAAAATGTCTGTTTGGTTTCTGTGCCCGTACACTTACCAACGCAAACCATTCAATATAAACATGTTATTGACTCTTTCAGTTACAATGATTCATGCATTACCAAGGTTAGCTTCTAGTTCTAGCACATTATCTTAGTGGACCCATATACATATATGCATAGATTTGATGCATACATTTGCTGGAGATCCCCCACATTGGTTTAGAAATATCATAAAAGTAAGAAATTTCATGTGAAAACCATGTAGTTAGCTAGACAAGTGCGCTGCCAATGTACCTGATGGCTGATTATGTTTACGTTCATGACAATCTAGTGGCCACTAAAATAATATGTTGGTGCATAGAAAAAAAAAAGGAGTTTGATTTTGAGAAGGGAGCATAGATTACCGTTTATAATAAATTATCTATTGCTTACTTCATTTATACGAAGTGTAGCACTTTATTCTTAAGCTGATTCTTATCATTGATTCACTTAATTCATGCTCATATAACTATAAAATCAAAGCCATTAGATATAAGTGGTAACAATAAGTCATAACAATGTAACTTATACATATGGAAAATGATATTATTCTTAAAAATTTACTTCTACTTTTCTCAGGCACCCAGTTGCTACCATTCTCAAGTCCACAAGTATATCCTTCCACTGCCATAGTGAACTCTGCTTGGAGTGGCAGACTTGTTATTTCTTGTGCATATGCTAGGCTACACAACCACACCCAATACCAACAAGTGCATTTGGCTGATAAACAAGATCTTTTTCTTGGATCTTCTACCTGCTATAAAGAAGGGAAACAACTTGAAATATTAGTTTTATTTGACAATTATTTCCCTTGTGTAATATTAGTATCTAAAAATTTTGATTAGTTCATATGAATTGAAAACTTGAGGTCTTGTATAAATTATTTAATGATATCAATAAAAAAATTCATTAATATTATTTTGTTTATTGTTGTAAGATTTATTAAATTTGAAATATTTTTAAATAAAAAAATTCATATATTTAGCCACATTCATGAATGTGGCTAAGAAAAGTTTTCAGACATAATTGGCCACATTTTTTTATAGTGGCAAACTATATAGTTTAACCACATTTACAAAGTGGTTAAATTAACAATAAATGTGGCTAAAAAGAAGCTACCACACTTGGTCAAGATGTGGCAAAGTTAATAAAATAGTGTGGTTAAATTATTGCAACACCCTTTTTAGCCACATTTAACCAAAATGAGGTAAAGCGTGTTAGCCACATTTTTTATCAAAATTTGCCACGTTTTAAAATGTGGTTAAATAACACTTTTTTTGTAGTGTAGGTGTGGTGGAGCTCACTAGGGATTAAACCCAAGTTCCAAGAGTTTACCTCAATACTTAGCAATCCGTTCCAAACGTATGCTCCAATTTAACTTTTCACAATTCCGTCCGTGTGAGGCACCCTACAACAATCATCAAATCCAAATTACACCAAAACTCACTTTTCATGAAAATTCCTCAAATTCCTCTAAGTTAAAAAAACCTATATTTTTCACCAAAAATTAACATAGCATTTCTAGCTTACAAACATGATTCTAAGGCCTTTTCATCTAATAGCATTTTTCCATTTGGGCTCTCTATCATCACACATCTAAAATCAAAGCTTTGAACACAAATTCATAGATCTATGAAATCAAACACAAACATACCACAAATATACTCACAATGTGTTGTATGATCACCACCAAGGCTTCACTAAACCATTTGAAGATCAAAACTCCAAGAAATCTACAAAAACTCTAATGGGTCGAATCTGAGTTTGCTTAAAACGCGGCCAAGGAGGTGGATTCAAGGCTTCTAAGTGTTACCAATGGCTTTGGAAGGTTGTTTACGATAGATTTCGACACCAAAATCAAGCGATTCGGTGGAGAAATGATGAAATGGGAAGAAATGGAAGAAATGGTGTTTTTTCTCTCTTTTGCAGGGAAGGAGCGCGCAAATGGAGAAGAAAAGAGGAGGAAAGAAGAAGAAAAAGAGGGTGGGGCCAAGTGACTTCGGTCACACGGGTCCCACACGCGATCTAACTTTAACTCCGATAAAAATTCCGATCACAATTCCTTAATCTAAATATTTTTCCAGTCCATGACATATTTTTATTTCTCCAAAATATTGATAAAAATTTCACACCTATCGGTACACTCACACCACAGTATTTTAACACTAAAAATTCACTATTCATCAATTTTTCCCAAATTTGCCTATTTACTCAATTTTCCGCCCTGATTCCATTTCCAGCATTATTTTTGTCATTTGAAATCTCTAACTCAGTATTTTTGCCTCATAACACACGGTTGGCAAATTACCATTTTGCCCTTTTTGCCCATTTTGGCCATATTCCTTGGATTTTCACTAATCCATCAACTTTCATTTCTCAATATAATATTAAAATGCACATTTAGATATATGAGGTGTTATATTCACCCCACCTTTTTGAAATTTTGTCCGCAAAATTAAATCATACCTGATCGCTAACTCAGGATACAGCCGGAGAATCTCGTCCTCCCGCTCCCAAGTAGCCTCCTCAGGTGTGCGGCCTTCCCACTGAATCTTTAGCATGGGAATCACTTTACTTCTCAATCGCTTTTCACTGCGATCCAATACTGCAATAGGACCAACGGGAGTCTTCAAGTTCTCCCTGATTTCAATATTATCCGGCATCACCACATGTGATTCATCCGGAACATAACGTCGCAACTGCGACACATGAAACACATCATGTAAATTAGACAACTGTGGGGGTAAGGCAAGCTGATAGGCCACCAATCCTACTCTTTTCATAATCTGATACGGCCCAATAAACCGTGGACTCAGCTTCCTCACACCCAACACGCGGCCAACACCTGTGACCGGCGACAAACGTACAAATACATGGTCACCTTCCTCAAATTCCAGCGGTCTATGCTTATTGTCATAGTAACTTTTCTGCCGATTCTGTGCCTGTTTCAATTTTTCTCTGATCATTTCAATTTGCACTGTTGTTTCCTGCACAAAATCCGGACCAAATCTTTCTTTATCGCCTACCTCAGTCCAACAAGTGGGCGTACGACACCTCCTGCCATATAAAACCTCATATGGTGCCATACCCAGACTGGAATGAAAACTGTTGTTATAAGAAAACTCCACCAGTGATAAGTACTTATCCCAAGCATTACCCTGTTCCAGTGTGCAAGCTCTCAACATATCCTCAAGTGTCTGTATGGTCCTCTCAGTCTGACCATCAGTCTGCGGATGATAAGCAGTGCTCAGTCGAAGCTGAGTGCCAAAAGCCTGCTGCAAAGCTCCCCAAAATCGTGAAGT
The DNA here is from genome assembly GCA_032173675.1 of Gastrolobium villosum. Taxonomy (NCBI): domain Eukaryota; kingdom Viridiplantae; phylum Streptophyta; class Magnoliopsida; order Fabales; family Fabaceae; genus Gastrolobium; species Gastrolobium villosum. The sequence continues at coordinate 18,670 of JAVKPL010004112.1, forward strand.
AAACTTCGGGTCTCGATCACTCACAATGCTAATCGGTATCCCATGGAGTCTAACAATCTCCTTTACATACAGTGTAGCCAACTTCTCTGTGGTGTAATCCACTCATACTGGTAGAAAATGTGCAGACTTCGTGAGTCGGTCCACAATAACCCAAATCGAATCATAACCAGCTTGAGTTCGCGGCAATCCAACAACAAAATCCATTGAAATACTCTCCCATTTCCATTCAGGTATATCCAACGGCTGAAGTAATCCAGCAGGTTTCTGATGCTCTATTTTTACTTTCTGACAAACCAAGCACTTAGACACGTACTCGACAACATCCCTTTTCATCCCAGGCCACCAGAACTTAACTTTCAAATCTTGGTACATCTTTGTGGCACCTGGGTGGATAGCATATTGACCCTTGTGGGCCTCAGTCATAACTTCCTCTGCAAGTTCCTTGGGCACAACAATCCTGCCCTGATATAACAATAGTCCCTGTTCATTAACAGATATGCCACTCTGGCCTTTCAAATACTTTATACTTTCATTGCGAATCTGAGTTTCTTTAATTTTCTCGTGCAGCTCGTTCTCAATCCGAGTCAGCTCCATATCACACATTCTTCCTGCAAAGAAATCCGTTATTTTCATATCACGGAATTGCTCAATCACTTCATTGTCCCACATCATCATATGAGATAAGTTAACAGACTTCCTACTCAATGCATCTGCCACAACATTAGCCTTTCCCGGGTGGTATTTCAGCTCAAAGTCATAATCTTTCAAGAATTCAACCCATCTACGCTGCCTCATATTCAGCTCCTTCTGATCAAACAAATATTTCAAGCTCTTATGGTCGCTGAACACAGCAAATTTCATCCCATACAGAAAGTGCCTCCAAATTTTCAAGGCAAACACAATAGCAGCCAATTCCAAGTCGTGCGTCGGATAATTTTCTTCATGTGGCCTTAACTGCCTAGACGCATATGCAATCACTTTTCCTTCCTGCATCAGCACGCTCCCTAAACCTTTCTTAGAAGCGTCACAATATAATACAAACTCACCCTCCGGATCAGGTAGAGTCAACACCGGAGCAGTAGTCAATTTCTCTTTAAGTAGCAGAAAGCAGTCCTCACATTCCTGGGTCCACACAAAAGGAGTATCCTTTCGTGTCAAGCGAGTCAATGGTAGAACCATTGCAGAAAACCCCTGTATAAACCGGCGATAATAGCCAGCAAGCCCCAGAAAACTTCTAATTTCAGTCACAGTCTTTGGTCGTTCCCAGTCACTTACCGCTTCAATCTTGCTTGGATCCACTGCAACACCGCTTGCAGAGATAACATGACCCAAAAATTGCACCTCAGACAACCAGAATTCACACTTAGACGGTTTAGCATATAACTTCTTGTCTTTCAACACCTGCAACACAGTCCTCAAATGGTCGACGTGCTCCTCCTTACTCTTAGAGTAGATCAAAATGTCATCAATAAAAATAATTACAAACTGGTCCAAATACGGTTTGAAAATGCGGTTCATATAATCCATGAACACCGCAGGGGCATTAGTAAGCCCAAAAGGAATCACTTGATATTCAAAATGTCCATATCTGGATCGGAAAGCTGTTTTAGGTACATCCTCCGGTTTAATCCGAATCTGGTGATATCCGGACCGGAGATCAATCTTTGAAAATACACAGGCACCCCTCAACTGATCTAATAAGTCATCAATACGCGGTAATGGGTACCGGTTCTTAATAGTCACTTTATTCAGCTGTCGGTAGTCAGTGCACAATCTCATGCTGCCATCCTTTTTCTTTACAAATATCACCGGTGCTCCCCATGGAGACACACTCGGCCTAATAAAATTCTTCGCAGACAGTTCTTCAATATGTTTCTTCAACTCGGCCAACTCAAGTGGCGACATCCGGTATGGAGCCAAGGAAATCGGCCCCACACCAGGCAATAAATCAATCGAGAATTCAATCTCTCTCTCAGGTGGGAATTCCGGTATCTCATCCGGAAATACATCCTCAAACTCATTTACAACTGGAATAGCAGAAATCTCCTCCTTTTTGTCACCTACCAATCCGCCCAACAAGACATAACCCAAATCTCCAGCCTTCAAGGCTTTCACAGTTTGACTGACAGACAAATATAAAGACGGACAAACAGACGGCCTCTCGTGAGATAGCAACAACCTCTTTCCGCAGCAATCAATCATTGCGCAGTTCCGAGACAACCAATCCATCCCCAAAATCAAATTGACAGAGGCCAGGGGTAAGATAATTAAATCAATGGTATAACCCCTGCCTAAATAAGTGAACTTCACATCTTCACAAATCCAAGACGACTCACTAACCTCTCCTGTAGCGGTAGTAATACGCATCGGAGGAACCATCCGTGTTACCTTTAAGTCCAACGCCTTAGCCACATAGTCCGCCACAAATGAATGTGTTGCTCCCGAATCAAACAATACAGACAAATCAACATTAGATAGAAAAATTATACCTTTAACCAAATTCGGAGCCTTTTCAGTACGTTGTGCATTTGTAGTATAAACTCGTCCCACAGTAGGAACAACAGCAGTAGGAGCAACAGTAGTAGTAGCTGGCGGCAAGGCCTGCAGATTCGCAGCCTGCCCCGAAGATGATGTACAATTTCTAGCAAAGTGGCCACTCTGACCACATCTAAAACAGTTCGACGTACCAGCACCACATACACCTCTGTGGTATTTCCCACACTTCCCACATTGTGGGGTAAAATATCTGTTCGAAGCACCACCACCACCAGTATTTCCGCCCCTCTTGAACTGACCAGGAGGCTGCCTCACATGCAACCCCCTACCTCTATTATTATTATTGAAGCCTCCTCTGTTAGTAT